>MU223287.1:3949567-3974091 GCA_018584345.1 Thuja plicata
ACATTTCCTGACTATGTACTAGAGGAACAGTCACGACCAAAATGATCCAAACATTTGAAAATAGTGAATCGATATCCTTGAGCACAAGCACCAATAACATCAAATAATGGAGATAAAGCATGGGCTAAGGCACAACACCAGTAGAATGCGGTCATTTCAGAGAGCATTCATGATAAAATAAAATGCAATGCATTTGAAATTTGCGGTTGAATATGATGCCAGAGGCTCGAAAGATGAAGAAATCACATACGAAGAACATGCCATTGGTTCAGTTTTGTAAATTTTTTTTTTGTGTAATTAGTAATTGGAAGATTAAATGCAGATAACACCTTTATCAGTTTAATTAGCATGTTATTATCATATCAAATAAAGCATGTTTAAGAATTGTTGGGACTGGTCCTTTTGCGTGTATTAAACAAAATAGAATTTTTAGCATATTATTATCAATCTATTTCTTTGTTCTAAACATGCCATTGGTTCAGTTTTGTAGATTTGTTTTTTGTGTTAAATGCATTTTTCGTGAGGAGGGGTCTTGTTCTGAGGAGATTGATGAAGATTGTGCACCTCAAAAACCAATTCATAAGGTACCAATCCATGTTTCCTATTCGCTTATATTTTTGGTTTGGTAAATCTTCTTATAAGTTTCATGTCCTTTCGTTTGATTACTATGGATGAGATATATATCTTACATTTAACATTCAACTTCTTTACATTTTAGAACATGTAGTGTGTTTTTTGAGGATTTTACCAAATTAAATTTTAACATAAACTGAAAACACCAAACTGATATCTTGCCCTTGCAATGTGACAAAATATTTGCATTTGACCAATAACTACAAGCAATTGAACGATAAATTCACATACCTATTACCTGTATCTTTGTAAAATACCTGGAACATCGAAAAGATGGCTAAGTGGCTACCACCATGATTTTTATGTACTAAATATGGGGAAAAAAAACACCGAAAAGAATCGAATAGAAAACATGATTGGTCATTTCAGAGAGCATTCATGATCAAATAAAATGCAATGCCTTCTCTCACACTTGATCAACTTTCACCCGCTCATTTTCTCCCACTCTTTTTCTCTACAATTGAAATAAAAATGATTTGGCCATTTCAAAACAGTGAATCGATATCCTTGAGCACAAGCACCAATAAAATCAACTATTTTGATTTGTGGGTACCTTAATGTTGGCAAGAGTTATTTTATTAATAAGATTACTCTGCAAGCTTGAAGAAGCGATATATTTTGGCAAATGAAGAGTGGAAAGATGATGATGTTCCTGGGATCATGGATGGACACAATGTTGCAGATAGAATGGGAAGAAATCTTTCGAGCCTGGCGTTGGATCCTTCGACAATTGGGGTAGGATCCAGACCCAGGCTAAAAAGATGTCTTCCTTTTTGTTGTGGAATATAGGCTCTGCTACTGTAACAATGATAGACTGCGATGTACATATCACAATAGCTGAGAAACATAAATGTAGGCATCATGGTCACAATTTTTTGGAGACACAACATAATTGAGTGCTATTCACAGATGATGCAAAGCAACCACTACTTTGCATCATCTCGAAAAACCACTCAATTATGTTGTGTCTCCAAAAAATTGTGACCATGATGCCTACATTTAAGTTTCTTAGCTGTTGTGTCCCAGGACCCCTTATGACCCTTTACGATCCCTAAGAATACATCTTAGAGGTCTTAAAATGTCGTAAAGGGTCATAAGAGGCTCCTAGGAGGGGCTAGGTGAGCTTCCACCTTCATGTGGTTGTCCCTGTTAAGTAGAGAATGTTAAACTATTCTTGAAACAAAGAGAAGCTCAATAATTTAAGGTCTCAGTCCATGGAGATGCTGAAAAAATGATAAGAATCAATGATGGAGAGTTTTTTGATTATGAGAAGTCGTATATGGAGTGGAGGCCAGATTGAATACCAGTGCAGAGATAATGATTCAGTAACCTACATCTATAAAACCTTCACAATTATCCCTTCTTTGGCCTCCACTCATTCCTCTTCTCAAAAATGGTTATCTAGAAACTTTGGATAGTGTTTCTCATCCTTGCACGAAATGTGCTAGTGATCGTATAAAATTACTTTAGGCCTCTATTATTGTGAGATGTACAAGTGTAAAATGTTTTTGCGAGACTGTGATCAATTTGTGCAGTGTACATAAATGCAAGGCGGTGATTATTCTCGATGATCGATAGGTAGCTAGGACAGTAGCTAGGACTAAAGATAACATAGCTCAAGAGACCATCATAGGTTGTCTCTTTCTTCGGTCTATATTATTGACAGAATATTTTACCTTTCATTAGCTCATCAAATCTGGGGATTTGAAAGAATTTAATAGAATATTTTCATGACAATGTATATTATTTAAGTGGACGTTGCACAAATTTATCTAATTCGCGCACTTGTATACTATGAAGATGGCCATACTTCTTTATCACCGTCCTCATAGTCTACAAGTGCGCGAAGTAGATAAATTCATGCAACGTCAATTTAATTCATATACGTTGCCAGTTATTTATTATGAGTTATTTATTTCATTGTGTGGATGCTATCTGAGATTACATTAGATTCATAAATGTATGAATGTGGATCAGTTTGTTTTAAGTGTTTAATTTTGAAGATCTGATTCACCACCCCCTCTCAGTATCTTGCTTTCCCATTATTGTATTTCCAACAATTGGGAGTTGGAGTTGCTGTTGGAAAGGAATATTAGCCACAGGATTGTTAATGAAATATGTGTTTGGGTCAGAATTATCAAGAAAGTTGGCCAAGATTTCAGCGAAAGGCCGAAGACCACTTATATCAAAAGGCTCTACTCGAGCAGAAGATGCTATAGGAAACTCGAGACTTGCATCAACAAAAGGCAACTCAACTTCTTCAACTTGCTCATTCAAATTCGCAGACTCTCCTGGAATAAATCTACCATATTTGTCTCTTCTTCTTCCCCTTCGATGCATGTAAATGAATTCTTCACACTGGTGAAGAAAATTTAAAACTAAAACCACTAAAAATTAGCTTAGAAATGAAAAATGACTTAGAAAGTTTCTTAGCTTGACACCATCCCCGGCAGCGGCGCCAAAAATGAACTGCCTCACAATAGGTGCTTAGTAATCATGCCCAAAGCCTCTCTTAGGAATAGTATATTCGATATAAGGATCACTTCTCCCACCATGAGGTGCATTTAGTTTGTCAACCCAGGGACGTATAATTGAAATGGTACGACACAGTATGTGCACTAAGTTCCTTAAAGAGTCACTCTACCTATGCTGCAGGAAAATAAAATACATAAAAGGAATCTATACTAGGGCCACAGGAAAGGAAACACACCTACTCCTTACTGAAATGAACACTACAAATTGCAAACTCTATTTAAGCCTATTCTTTCAACCTAGAGCATCCACTAAAACTATCCTTGCAGGTGCTACAAGAACATTCACAAAGTACAATGCTGCAGGAAGAAATTGTAATCTTCTATCTAGAATGCTGGAAATGCAGAAATTAAATCTACTCTACTCTACTCTAATCCACCTCCCAAGTGGGCCCCCTTGGTCAGTTTCTGCTAATCTATGAACACGGAATATAAACCAAAAGTTACTTCATTGTATTCCAAGAACTGATTACATGAGAATGGTATGTAAAACTAAAAATGAAATTGTTGTGCAAGATACAATCAGAAAATTGTATTCCAAAAATCTCCAAACTTACAAAATAACAGTCTCCTCCCTATAAATAGAGGATTGAATTCACTATTCTAAAATAGAAAAAGAACCATCTAACTGAAACTATACCAGAGAGAAAAATCAGGAAACACAATAGCCCATGACATATGCAATGAAGTTTGGGCGACCGAGTCAACATGCTAGAAGTGTGGAAGGAATATAGTAGCACTTCATTCATGCATTTCAAAGATAGTGGCTCCTCATTTGCAGTAGCTCTGTCTTCTGATGCCATGATGGTTATCCACCCACAGCTGGTCTTTATCGTTCTCTTTGAATGTTGTTGACCACTCCCAAGCGGCTCCTATTTCCTGGCAGGTTAGTTATCATGCAAATATATTCATGCAAGTAACTAAAACAATTTGATCTATATACTAGAACACACATTCTGATTATTATATGAAATACTGCAACATATATATAATATTGGCACAATATGACATATCTATTCTACCCATAGGTTTAATGGTTCTATCTGTACTTTGACATAAGTTAAACTAATTATAAGTCCATGATTTTTCTGGTAATACTTAAAAACATAGTATAAAGATTAATTTAATAGAGACAGTAAATGGTCTCATCAATATCCATGCAAATCTGATAAGCCTCTTTGAAATATTCATCTTTAACATACATATCCTTCATGGCATGGACCCCAACACTCTCTAACTGGATGGCTTGAGTAGTTAGGTGTCTCCTACTGAGAGCTTCAACAACTTTGTTCACAATCCCCTTTTTATGCTTGATGGAGAATGTATAAGACTGCAAGAACTCCATCCACTTCACATGTCTATGATTGATTTTCTCCCGCTTGTTTAGAAATCTAAGTGCATGGTTATCAGTAAAAAAAAACTCCTTGGGGAATAAATAATGCTTCCATTTCCTAAATGACTGAACCATTGCATACATTTCAAGATCATAAGTGGAGTATTTTTCTTTAGCTTCATTGAGCTTCTCACTAAAAAAAGCAACTGGCCTTCATTCTTGGCTCAAGACTCCCCCAATGGCTTTATTTCTTGCATCACATTCAATTGTGAATACCTTGTGAAAGTCTGGTAGAACTAGGATAGGTTGCAATTCAATATTTTTCTTTAACAACTCAAAGGACTCATTAGCTTCATTAGTCCATGAAAATATGCATTTTTTTCCACCTTTAATAGGGTTAATAACGGGAGCACATATGCCACTAAAGTTATTGATGAATTTCCTATAAAAGCTAGATAAGCCATGAAATTTTTTTACCACTGATGGAGTAGTAGGAGGTGGCCAATTGAGGATGGCTTCAGCTTTGGTAAGATCCATCTTGAGACTGTTTTTGGAGATCACAAAGCCTAAGAACACAAGTTCTTCTTGAAGAAACACACACCTATCTATTATTTTCTTCAACTTCTCCTCACGGAGTTTTCTCATCACCATATCCAAATGCTTGAGATGTTCTTCCCTGCTCCTGCTAAAGATCAAAATATCATCAAGGCATACAACAACACATTTATTAAGGTAAGGTTTCAATAATTCATTCATCAATCTCATAAAGGTTCTTGGGGCATTGGAAAGGCCAAAAGGCATCACAAGCCACTTATAGAGGCCTTTTGTAGTCTTAAATGCTATCTTCCATTCAGCTCCCTCTCCGATTCTTATCTGATGGTAGCTACTTTTGAGGTCTATCTTGGAGTAGTAACTTGCACCCCCCCAAACAGTCCATCAATCCTCTATTCCAGGCATAGGAAACCTATATCTGATGGTTATCCTATTGATTTCCCTAGAATCCGTACATAGCCTCAATGTGCCTTCTTTCTTGGGTGCTAGGATTGTTGGGATAGCACAAGGGCTCACACTCTTCCTAATGAGACCTTTTGACAAAAATTCTCCAATATGTCTTGCTACCGCTTGATTCTGTTTAGGGGGCATCTTATATGCTGCCTTATTGGGAAGAGTGGCCCCTGGTATAAATTCTATATAGTGACTTATTTCCCTCTTAGGTGGAAAAGACTCTGGTGTGTTCTCAACAATGATACCTTTATACTGGTCTAACAGTGCTTTCACTTCTTTGGGGCCTACATCCCTAATGGGTCCTTGGACTTTGGACTCCTTCAAAGGTGTCTTTTTGAGCCTCACTACTATGGCATAACAAGGGGTATCCTTCTCCTTTAGTAATTTCATGAATTCCTTTTCTCCTATGTGCAAGACAGTGCTAGTATCATGTTTTTCTTTCTCATAGTCAGGGAGTGGGTTCATCACATACTCAACACCATCCTTATTTATAGTGTAGACATTGGACTTTGCATCATGTTTAGCATCTACATCATACTGCCAAGGTCTACCTAATAAAAAATGACATGCATCCGTCTTGAAATCCTACCCAAACTTGTGCATTGATGATAGTTTGTTTTTGTTTTGTCAACCAAGAAGCCTTATAAGGGAAGGGATGAGGGATAACATGTAGCTTAAGCTTAGTGACTAACTCCCTAGATGGAATATTATTTGTAGAGCCAGAATCAACTATAACTTTGCATACCTTATTGTTCACCTTGCAGCTTGTTCTGAACAATGACTTCCTCTGAGGTGGTTCTGTAGTAGTAGGTACTCTTAGGAGTGTCCTTTGCATCATTAGACATTCTCCTTGCTCTGTATTTGCAAGTCTTGAAGTTGCAGAGTGATAGGAGGATACACTTTGGTTATCATCTTCTTGGGTAAGTTGTACTCTTCTATCCCCTCCTTGCATGTTGGTGCCACTCTTTTTAGGACATCTAAAGGACTGGTGTCCAACTTGATTACATGTAAAACACTTTCCTATGAAGACACTAGGCCCTCTTCCACCAAATCTTCCTCTACTGTTGGATCTCCTACCTCTGAAATTATTTCTATTATTGTGCTCTCCTTCTGAATCATGGTGATTAAACTCCCCTTGACTTCTTTGGAATGGTATTATACCATTGAATCTATCTCTTCCCTTGAAGTTATTCCCTCTTCCTCTATTATTTTGTTCTCCTTTTCTCTTATGCTTTTCTTCAATTTTTAGTGCTATTTTAAAACATTTGTGTACTGATTCAGGGTTAAACAAACTCATTTCATCTTGAATACTATATTTTAGTCCATTTATATACCTTGCAAGTTTGTGCTTCTCACTCTCAGGAACCCTTTCCTTCAAGGTCATTTTGTGAAATTCTTTAGTATACCCACTCACATCAAGGTCCTTCTGCCTAAGATTTTGCAGCTTCTTGTGGAGGGTGATCTCATAGTCTTCAGGTACAAACCACTTCTTGACTTCAACCAACATCTTTTTCCATGTTGAGATAGGATTCCTCCCATCCTCCACCCTTTTACTTTGTAGAAAGTTCCACCAACTCAAGGAAGGACCTCTCATTCTAGATTTTGCAACCTTAACATTTTGATTCTTAGAGATGTTGTCATACTCAAAGTAGCTTTCCAAAGCTTCCAACCAATCCATACATTCTTCAGGGTCCATTTTTCCACAAAACATGGGCATGTCTGACTTCTGATCCCTCCTTCCAACTCTTTCAAGAGATTCAAGAAGTTTAAATTGGTGATTCTAGTGGTAACTTCCTCCTCTTGAGATCTTTCTATTCTTTCATCCATTCTTCACTCCTTCCAAGATCTTGGTAGGCTCTAATACCACCTGATGCAGAGTGCATTGTGAGAAGACCTTGATGAGCCCTAACTCTTTATCACTCCTTCAAAATTCAAACTTGATCAATAACACTACACACAAGCCTTCTTAGGATTCCTCCTAACTTTTCCAAGGGGTCTATAGACTTCCCCTATTCTCTCTTGGTTCTCCAAATCAATCTAAGAAACAAAGCAACTTCTCTTTTAGGGACACTTTCCCTAAACCATACAACAAAGTGTAAAACTTTACCAATGGGTTCAAAACTCTATCCCAAGAGGTTGAATACTCTTAATAGACCCTAAGGGTCAGGAATCCACCACTGAGTTTGGTCTTGTAGACCCAAGATTAGTTGAATCCCAAATGGTCTAGGATTCCTTGTAGCCCTAACTAGTGGGTTTTTGGAACTTAACTTTTTGTGACAGTGGGATCTAGAGAATATAATTGGGTTTCTAGACACCCTTTATGGAGCTTGTAAACCCTCCAAATCCTTGACACCTCACTCCACTCTTGCACCCCTGGACTCTCACAAAACACACAGGCCTAATTAGTTAGTTTAGGCTTGGTTTGTTAGGAAAGTGGTAGATGGTGGGCTCATGGATGAAATGAAGAGCTTTGGATGGATTCCCCTACCCTAAATTACTCTATAACTACTCTTGGTTAAATCCCACAATATACATATAACTCTTGCATATAACTGTACCAAAAAGCTAGGCTAATTACATGGGGATAATTGGCCTAGGGCTTGATCTCATAAATAGTAGGACTAAGAGTGAGAGTCTAAGTTTCTAGATTATTAAATACCATGATCCTAAATATTATTTTACAAGTGGCTAAGGAAATCTACTGGATAAATCTCATGTTAGGATCACATCTTTTAGACTGACCCAGTAGAGCCTTGGTTTCTCAGACAACAACCAAGTAAAATCTATAAGTTTTCACTAACTTAAAAAAAAAACTTAAAACCAACTAGAATAGTTAGTAGACTCAAATCATTACAAACTTCTATAATTGGATCTTCAAAATGAATCTGTACCAGGTCGTACCATGCAAAAATGACTCAAAACACTCTTCTATTTCCTTGCTTGAACATCAAACTTCGTATATAGTGTATTTTGATCTTCATGGAAGGAATCCTCTATCCTAATAACACCCTCTAAGAATTTTAGATGCTTCATAAAGTGGGTGAGTTCAGTTACAAATAAGTTGTCATTTCTCGAGCAACATTTTGCAAAAGTTGCTCATGCAACTTTTCAAAAAGACAACTTTTGGCAATCATGAAGGAAAGTTGCTATTTTTGGAGAATGCTAAGTTCACCGACCCCAAGGATGTGGGAGAGGGTCAAAAAAAGACAAGAACCTAACTAAGTACTTAAAACATGACTTCTAACCAAACCTTAAAATCCTTAAACAAACATGGTCTAACTCTGGTTTCAGGAACCTAGGTTTATAAATTCACCTTAGGTCCTTCACCTTACATCATAGACCCACACAACTACACACACAAGGGTGATCTCAAGGATGCACCTTATTACAAACATAAAAGAAAGAAAGAGAAACTTTCAGGAGGTTCCCTGCACCACATGCTCTCACTCTTTCCATATGACCACTTGTGCTCTTGCAATAACATTCAAGTGTGATACTAGCGGTTGAGACATTTTGATCATTGAGGTCTCTTCTACTAGTTAATTTAGAACCTTTTTTTTTTAGTACTAACCTATTTTGTGTCTTCCTTTATTTTCCTAAATACCTTGTATGTGGTTGTACGAGTTAAGGTCCTAGGTTTGTGGGCTTTTTCCCTTGAGCTTAGTGATGTCTTACGTCTTTGAAATCTTTCCCATGATCATCTCTTTATCTCTCTTTTTCTACTTTACACTTAGTATGCATGAAAGCTTAAACTCCTACGAAATTGGGGGCTGAATGTAGCTTTGTAAATTGCATCCTTATACAAATTATCGCTTACCTAGACCCTATTTTGAAATTTACGGCCTCTTGCATCCACTTCTATTTTCCTCAACCCAATTTTTCATTTGATTCCAACATCCTCTCTCTAAATAGGACCTTTGGTCCTAATTTAGTATTGTAATGGGAGGAATAAGGAAGATTAGTTGTCTTGTTCCTAGAACAAAATGACCAAGTGGCCTTGTTCCTTGATGTTTGGCCCCAAATTGAACTTGTTTAATGGTTACTTTGTTTTAGTAGGGATTTTAAACCCGCATTGGCTTCTTTTGTTTTTTGCATCCCAAAATGGTTAGAAGACATATAAAAGCAATCTACCCTCCCTCATTTGGTAAGCACTCAAGAATCAATTCAATTGATGCTCTCAACTACAATTTCGCATATTAAGTCCTCGAGAGCAAATTTAAAGAATTCAAGGCATTTCATCCCACAAAATTCTTTTTTGTGGCAAAGATTCAATAGCTTTCATGCAAGAACATTTGTGATGATTTTATTTTAGGTTTTTGTGGAGTCATGTTATTGCATCAACACTTGTGATTACATTCAAAGTGCATTGCACCATCAAGGTATAAAACATCATAATTCTCAAATCTAACCTCTGCTACATATCAACATGCTTTCTTTTCAAGTATAATTCATTTTAATTTTAAGGTTAATTACTAAATTGGGGTTTTACTTAGGAAAACTCCTTTCTACACAACATTTTCTCTCTTTCCTGTGTGCAAGTACAAGTGGTGAATGCACAAAAAGAGATACAAATAGATAAGGAGGAAATCTATAGTGTGCAAGTCGTTGGATCAAAAACTGCCAAGAAAAAGGCAACCAAGTCTTCCTGGTCTAGGAACAAGGAAATCAAGTGACCCTAGTCCTCCCACTTCAACCTAAAATTTATGTTGCAAGTAGTTATAGTTTGTGTTTGTTTATTCTACCTGGCGAATTGGTTTGGTATTTTCCAGTCACCCTATATATGTGAAAACCCATCTTTTTATTTCTATTTAGCCCTTGATATTTCACTTCTTAATCATAATTGCATATTCATAGTCCCCTAATAGCGAAGGACCATTGAATCCTCTTAGATCTTGTGCCATCATGTGCCTAGTGGATCATCTTGCTTCCAACGTAAGAGGAAATAGATATAGCTTCCTAGTTTGTCCATACGACCTAGTGAACCCTATTTCTCCACCTTACATCATACTTCCACTATCAAGATACATTTGGTCCCCAAAATATCAAGGATAAATCAAATGTGAGAATTTTGTTCCAGCTTCTTAACATTCACTATAAAGAATATTTTCACATACTAGAGACAAAACTAGCATAAAATTATTGATTCATCCCTTCTCCATAAGCTAAAACATAACAATTTTTTGTGCTTTGAGATTTCATAAAAGAACTGATCTCTCTTCTAATAGAAAAATGTTTGCCACCAATTAAGAAAAAGAGATTCATGTGATTCAATCTTCATATCACTTTTTTAAAGGTTTAAAGAAAAATACTTGTGACCTAACTTCAAATATCTCTTAAATTTGATAGTTGATAATTTGGTCAACATATCTACACATACAATCCAAAAACCAAATTTACACCATAATGAATGGTTAAAATTTCCCCTATAAAACTTCCATTTTAGAAAAACATAATAATATAAGTATATTTCCCTATAAACATCTCATTTTCAACCCAAAAAATAAAACTTAACATATATATCCATTTTTATAGAATTAAAATTAAAACTATTAAAGCCAGAACCCCAATCCCCTCTAGGCAAAAATCTTGAACAGTGTAAGAAACAAGTATAATTTTCTAATTGGAAAATATTTATGCTCGTGAAAAATTGATGCACACATACATTAAAACTTTACTTAGATATTATGTCAATACCACCCCTTACTCTGCCTAAAGAAACAACACATATTGTAGGCTTCAAATTGAGATATCAAGAGATGAGTCATCAAAATTCACCTCACTTCTCAATACCCCAAATACAAGGATTAAAACCTATTTATTAAATTATGTGTAGAAAAAATCCTATATACATCCATTAGAACATGAAGGAAAGAAGAACATATGTAGACATACATGCAAAATGTACAAGCCCAAACAAAGAGACAAAAGAAAATCTCCAACATAATAAAAACTAGACATGTGAAAGATGGCTTAAATTGATTTCCAAATCATGGCTTGGTCAAAAATCTTCATTAATGAAGTTTATAAACAATTTAGGTCACAAGTAATGAAGATTAATGTCTATGGATTGGGTTAATAGAATGTTGGGGAATGAAAAGAAGGAAACTCACCAATAACCCTCAACGGCTTATGAGAGAAATCTACTCATGCTCAAATAGAAATAATGTGGTGATTAAAATAACTATTCCATTATATGCAAAAATATGAAAGCAAATCACATTAAATCATGCTCATTCGACAACTAAAGGACCAAACCAAAACTTTTAAAGAGACTACAACATTCTTCCACTACATATGTAACATTCTAAAGCCATGAATAAATAATATATCTTGATTTGGTTACATGGTTCATAAGAACTTGATTATCATTGTTGGATAATTTGTGTTGTAGCAAATAATTCAAAGCAATTTAATGAAGTCAAATAAAAGTCAATGCGTTACAAAAATGGAGACAAATGCCCACTGTTCTAATTGATTCATTTCCATCACCATAAGTACTATTGGAAATGAGATGAGTAACTAAGAGGGGAGGGGTGAATCAGTTACCACAAAAACAAATCCAATTCCCTTATGTGTCTTAACAAACTTATCATTGTTACTCGGTCAGTAAAGATATTCTTTTGTTACTCGGTCTACAAAGCAATCTTAAGATATTAATTATTATTATTCTTTAGTGATTAAGTGTAGGAACATAAAGCATAAATTAAATAGAATGAACACATATGACACCAAGATTTAACGTAGAAACCCAATATAAGAAAAAATACCAATTGCAACTAGTTACTATTTTTCACTCTTCTAAAGTGAGCCCTGTTAGGAGCCAACCCTATTAAAGGTTACAAAACACACTTTTAGGTGTGACCCTTTTAGAGGATTTAATCACTCTATAAGGAGTGTCCTTGTTAGAGGTCTTCAAAACACTTCAATCTAGAAATGTCACCTTGTGAGAGGATTTACAAAAGACTATTAAGTCTACTCTGTTAAGAGATTTGGATCACTGCTACAATTGTTAGAAATAACAATGGATTGACCTAATTGTAAATGCAACTATTTTTTCTAATTCAGATCTTTGCTCTAGTTGTAAACTGGATCCTCACTGATCAAATATTCTATTGCAGCTTTGTCTGGATATTTTTTCCTTACTCGGAATTCCCTTTGATTTCACCTTCACTCTTCATATAAAAAACTCTACCAAATTCAATCCAAACTTGACCTTATGTATATATGATAAGCCTTGTCAAGTCGGCCTCAATAAACCTCCAAATAAATAATAAAACTTAAGTTTGTCAACTGCATGTAACCAATTAAATATAAAATGTAATCATTTGTTAGTCGGCTGACTCTAACTGTTTAACTCGGTCAACACTGTAATAATTCAATGCCCGATCATCACTGTAATGCCTGACCTTCACTGTAATGCCCGAGTGAACTCGCTTAGAACTAAAAATAACTTTGGCTGATACTGGAGTCTTCCTATGCTCGGTTTGGGTATAGACATTTGTGTAACATCACATATACTTGTGTAAACATCAATGACAATACATAATTGAATAATTTTCATCAACAATCTCCCTCTTTGGCATTGATGGCAACACAACATGTCATAATATAAAGAATTTTTAGATCAACAGCAACATGAATCAAATTTTATTAATTTCCTTAGCTTCATTCTGATTCTCATCCAAAAAACTCCATTTGTCTTCAACAATCTCTGAAATATAGATTTCTCCCTTTGTCATCAATAATCTCTCCCTCAATAATCTTTCCTTTAATAATTTCTTTTGCATGACATCAATAAACTCTCCCTCTTTGACATCCCAATGCCAAAGACACTGTCCAATGTAGTTGTAATGTACCTGAATGTACTGATTCATATGCAATAATCTCTGACAAACATCATCAAATTGTTAGATCTTCACTGTAGTTCGGTTGATGCATCACTAAATTGTTCTTTAGTGAGCCTTAGTTAGGGGAATCACCCTTAGATTTCCTCTAAGATACAATAATGTATCCTTAGGTAAAGACTTGGTGAATATGTCTACAACTTGTTCTTTAGTATTCACATATTCCAACCTTACTTCCTTGTTCTGAACCAATTCCCTTAGGAAGTAATACTTTATTGCAATATGTTTAGTCTTAGTATGCATCACAGGGTTCTTTGAAATGTTAATAGCACTAGTTTTGTCATAGTAGATGATAATTGGTTCTTTGATTTCCTCCTTCATACCTGACAACAGTTGTTTGAACCATATGATGTTTGAACAATTCACTGTTGCAACAACATACTCTGCTTATGTTGTAGACTGAGAAATGTAGTTTTGTTTCTTGCTAGTCCAGACGACTAACCTCTTTCCAAGAAAGAATGCTCCACCACTGGTGCTCTTCCTATCATCAACACCTCCTGCCCAATTAGCATTAGTAAAAGTCTTCAAGTCAAATTTTCCTCCTTTCTTATACCATAATCCATAATCTTTAGTACCTTTAAGATATCTCAAAATCCTTTTGATAGCCATCAAATGATTCTCTCTAGGATTAGGTGAAAACCTTGCAACAACACCAACTGCTAATGCAATATCAGGTCTAGTGTGAATAATATATTAAAGTTTACCAATCATGGATCTGTAGTTAGTTTGATCTACCTCCTTTGAATCATCTTCCTTAGACAACTTATGTCCAGTAGACATAGGTGTCCCAACTGGTCTGGAATCTTCCATTCCAAATTTCTTCTGTATCTCTTTGATGTATTTTGACTAAGTAATGTAGATACCATCCTTCATCTGATGAACTTGTAAACCAACAAAGAATTTGATTTCACCAAACATAGATAGCTCAAATTCCTTACTCATTTCTACAGAGAATGCTTTGCATAAATCATCATATCAAGTGAATAGTATATCATCAACAAATATATCTGCTAATAGTATCTTGTTCTGAGGTCCTTCTTTGATGTACAAGCTACTATTAGCATTAGTTCTCTGAAATCCACTTCTTACTAGGTAACCATGCAGTCTTTCATACTAGGCTCTAGGAGCTTGCTTCAGTCCATACAAAGCTTTGTGCAATTTATAAACCATATTCCTTTTTTTAGGATCAACAAAACCTTCAGGTTTCTCAATATAGACTTCTTCTTCTAGGATTCCATTCAAGAATGCAGATTTTACATCCATTTGATATACCCTCTTCTTGAACATATCCTTCATTCATTGCTTCTATCCAACTTTCATCATTCAATTTATCTTTAATTGATCTAGGTTCAATTTCACTAAGCAAACATGTACCTTTAATTTTGTTCCTTGTCATTATACCTTCTGTCTGATCTCCAATTATTTGCTCAGGTGCATGATGCCTTCTAACATATTTGGCAAGTACAAGATCCTTCCTCCTTGATTCTGGGCTTGCTCCACTTGGTTCACCATGCTCAAATAATATGTCTTGTTCTTCTGTCTGATACTCGGGTTCCACTGTCTGAGACTCGGGTGTCACTTTCTGTGACTCGGTTTCCTCTGTCTGAGACTCATTTCCCTCTGTCTATGACTCATTTTTCTCTTCTAGCAGCTCGGGTTGCATAGGTTGTAACACGGTTTGAACTGATGAATTCAATGGTTGACAGGTTTTCTGTCCAATTACCATTTCTTGTGTCTTAGGTATAGTATCAGGTTCATAATACACAAAGTTCTTGTATTCCTCAGGCTCTTTATTGCTTTGTTCTTCATTTCTTTCCACAAACTCATCAATCTTCACATGTACAATTTCTATAACTTTATGAGTAGCAAGATTCAAACATTTATATGCTTTGTTTTTACTGGAGTAGCCTAGGAATATACCTTCATCACCTTTTACATCAAATTTTCCATTTCTTTCTTCCTTCAATATATAACATTTACTTCCAAATACTTTGAAATAACAAACATTGGGTCTATAGCTATACCATTATTCAAAAGGTGTTTGATTAGTACCTTTCTTTAGTTGAGCTTGGTTCAAGGTGTGTAGTGTAGTGCTGATGGATTCCTTCCAGTATTTGGTAGAAATATTCTTTTCAATCATTAAGGTTCTTGCATAATCCATGATGGATATGTTTCTTCTTATGGCTATTCCATTTTTGTTGTGGTGTACTAGGGGAAGATACTTGTCTCTCGATTCCTCTTTCATTATAGAATTCTTTGAACTCATTAGAAATGAATTCACCTCCTCTATCAGATCTTAGGCACTTCAATCTCTTTCCTATTTCCTTCTCAACTCTGGCAAGGTACCATTTGAACTTCTGAAAAAGCTTCTGATTTTTCTTTGAGAAATATAGCAGTCATCATTCTGGAATGATCATCAAAAAATAGAATGAAATACTTCTCTCCAGTGTAACTTGTTGTTCCAATTGGTCCACATAGATCAATATGTACCAATTCCAAGACTTATTCAGTATTGTAATTCTTGCTCTTGAAACTAGATTTGCTCATCTTCCCAATTTGATATTGTTTGCATGTTGCCAATTCAGGTTTCTTGAAAACAGGAATACATCTTACTCTTTTGTTCTTGCTTATGTTAACCAGGTTATCAAAGTTCACATGACACAATCTTTTATGCCATAACCAACTTTCTTCTACTTATGCAATAAAACATGAACTTTTTAGTGAGATCAAGATAGAAAAGATTACCTTTTGTTTGTTTTCCAGTTTCGACTAGGTTTCCTTTACCATCCAGGAGCTTGGCCTTACCATTCATGAATTCTACCTTGAAACCAATGTTTTCAGTTGTACCACACTGAATATATTACACCATAGTCAGACTTCAACCCAATAAGCATTATCACATTTAATTCCTTCAGTTAGAGCAATACAACCTTTACCCTTCACATAGCAAGGTTCATTATTCCCAAAACTGACACTCCCACTATCATAGTTTTGAAGAGTTTCAAATTTTGTTTTATCACCAGTCATGTGGTGAGAACAACCACTATCAATTATCCAAGTGTCATTTTTGCTAATATAAGAGAACAGTGTAGTCTTTTCATCATCTTCATTGTCTGACTCATCCTTAATAGCAATGTAAACCATTTCATCTTCATCTCCATCACTATCAGAATCTTTAGCAATATAACAAGATTTATTACCTTTGTCCTTGTAGCTTTTATAACTATTGAAATCTTTCTTGCCTTTGTATTTGTTTAACTTTCTCTCATCTTTTTCATCTTTGTTAGGACACTTTGCAACAATGTGACCAACCTCGTTACATGAAAATCAAATCAATGGTATTCTTCCTTTGTACTTACCTTTTCCTTTGGAAGCTCTCTTTGCTAGTAGCGCTTCAATGATTTCTAGATATTCATCATCAAATTCATCATCACAATCACTTTCAATCTATTTTGAGTTCCTATCCTTCTTACTAAGGTTTAATTTATCTTTAAATGCAAACTCAAAATTGCTAGGATTAGGAGAATAATTTTCAAAATCGTCCAACTCAAAAGTTGTAAGTCTTCCAACCAATGCATCTAGAGTTACATCATTACTGCACCTCATCTCTTGAATAGAAAAAACTCTAATTGCATAGATAGGAAGTAAAGTTTTCAATACCTTACTAACCAATGTTGTGTCTTCAATTATTCTACCAGCGGCTCTGATGGCACTCACACTTTTCTTGATTCTTTCACTATATTTTGTAATGTCTTCTCCTTATTTCATTTTCATCTGATCAAATTGACCTCTGAGACTCTCTGCTTTGGCTCTTTTTACATTGATATCTCCTTCATGAATATCACTTAGTTTGTTACACATATGATAGGCACTAGGGCATTCCTTGACTTCATCAAATTCTGAGTAGCTAAGTATATCAATCATCATTATGTTATGATGCTTCCTGTCCACCATTTGTTCCATAGTCAAAGGTATCAGTGGTTTGCCATATTTGTTATCCAAGAATTATGAACCAACATCTCCAATAGTAGATAGATGCAGCTTCATCAACTCCTACCATGTCAGGAAGTTGTCTTTATTAATCTTGGGGATCTCCCTTCTGTAAGACATCTCTGATCTTTAGCTTAGGCCTTGAAACCTTCCCTGAAAGCACCAATAGATCTGATACCAATTGTTTGAAATGAGATGAGTAACTGAGAGGGGAGGGGTGAATCAGTTACCAAAAAAACAAATCCAAGTCCCTTAGATGTCTTAACAAAACTTATCACTGTTACTCGGTCAATAAAGATATTCTTCTATTACTCGGTCTACAAAGCAATCTTAAGATATTAACTGTTATTATTCTTTAGTGATTAAGTACAGGAACATAAAGCATAAATTAAATAGCATGAACACAAATGACACCAAGATTTAACGTGGAAACCCAATATGGGAAAAACCACCAATTGCAACTAGTTACTGTTTTTCAGTCTTTTAAAGTGAGCCCTATTAGGAGCCAACCTTGTTAAAGGTTACAAAACACACTCTTAGGTGTGACCCTATTAGAGGATTTAATCACCCTGTAAGGAGTGGCCTTGTTAGAGGTCTTCAAAACACTTCAATGTAGAAATGTCACCTTGTGAGAGGATTTACAAAAGACTGTTAAGTCTACTCTGTTAAGAGAGTTGGATCGCTGCTACAATTGTTAGAAAGTAACAATGGATTGACCTGATTGTACATGCAACTGTCTTTGCTGATTCAGATTTTTTCTCTGGTTGTAAAATGGATCCTCACTGATCAAATATTCTATTGCAGCTCTGTTTGGAAATTTTGTCCTTACTCAGAATTTCCTCTGATTTTGCCTTCACTCTTCATATAAAAAAATCTTCCAAATTCAATCCAAACTTGACCTTATATATATATATGATAAGCCTTGTCAAGTCGGCCTCAATAACCTTCCAAATAAATAATAAAACTTAAGTTTGTTGGCTGCATGTAACCAATTGAACATAAAATGTAATCATCTATTAGTCGGTTGACACTAACTGTTTAACTCGGTCAACACTGTAATTTTTCAATGCCTGACCATCACTGTAATGACCGACCTTCACTGTAATACCCGAGTGAACTCGATTAGAACTAAAAATCACTTTGGTTGATATTGGAGTCTTCTTGTGCTCGGTTTGGGTATAGACATTTGTGTAGCATCACATATAATTTTTTAAAGATCAATGACAATACACGATTGAATAATTGTCATCAACAAACTACAACATTGGCATTTCCAACGTAACTATCAGGGAAGACGTCAAATTTATTCTAAAGTGTTTTTAAAGTGTTTTTTGTTTGCATGAGTTTTCACTCCATTTTGTGATTGTAGATGCTTCTCACCGTAATGGATGCACATTGGATAAATTTAAACACTGAGAAATAATAATAAATAAATAAAAATATGTAACAAGTCAGCTTTTAGTGAAAATGAAAAAAGTAGGAGTAAACAACAAGTTAATTTAATTTTTTTAAATTTAAAATGTCCAATTTTTTACGAGGTAAGATTTACATAGGACAAACAAATAATAGTTTTGACGCATTGAATTAATGCCAAGAGGAGGAAATAATAGACATAATAAATGTCAAGAGGGGAGGGTAATAGAAAAAAATATATGAAAATATATGAAAATATGTGCAAATGTGAATATGACATTATTAGATGTATGAGAAGAGAATAAATGGAGATGTGTAGTGGATCAAGGAATGAGCCAACTTTGCACAACAGATTGACATTTGCTAATATATAATTGTATTAAGCCATTTGATAAATATTGGCCTAAAACTAAAAAGTAAATGGCATGGGCATGCAAGTTTCATGATTACAGTTGTATAGCTTTATAAAGTTCCTCATTTATTTATTTTGGATAGTCTGAACAACATTGATATTTAGCTCAAACTTACATTTTGAATCAAAACTTGGATTAAATAAGGATATTGTAAAAAGCTTAAAAATTAATGCACATTACTTTATCAAAGTGTTAATGCCAGCTTGGTTGGAGGTGTTAGAGAGTCATTTCAATTCAATGGTGTTGGAACCTCATAGAGAAGGGATAAATGTAGGCCAGCGGGGTCTCATGGTATGGAGATGGCTTCAGTGCTAGTGGGTGGTTGGTCCAAGTTCCAGTTTCATGCTTGGAGGTTGTTGGAGAGGCTCAAAGGATGCATCTCTAGATTGGCAGAAGGAGGATGCCAAACTTGAAGACGGTTAGAAAATGGTGAAGGAGAAAAATTATAGGAGAGTAAAGAAATATGCCTTTGATATGGTCCTCTGGCGCCATTCTAAGGGTGATGCCACAATTAAATCTTAAATTTTCTATGTTTTTTACTTTGGGGCTTTCTTATTTTGTGGCTTGTATATGGATCATTTTTTGTACTTTCCTTGGGATGGTGGTACCCCTGGTTGTTACCACCCTTGGTCTAGGCCAAGTCTTTTCCCGGTTCCAATAAAATGAAACAACTATTACTAATAAAAAAATACATTTTACTTTATGTAGTAAATTCAAAACTTCAACATAAATTTCAAATACCTCATATATTTCTCTTTTCTAACAAATTAATAAAAATTTCAGATACCTATTGCAAACTTCCTTTTTCCCATCAAATTTACATAATCCCCCCAAAACTTAAAATGTGTAGATTAGTGTAACCTTCTTCATTTGAGTGTTGAATGTATAGTTATTTGAAATCTACAAACTCAGAGATTTCCTTTAAATTTGTAGAAATTTCAATTGATGATAATAAACTTTTAAAATTAACTTAAATATCAAAACAGATTAATTTGTGAATAGTCATTATTTATTATTAATATATTAGACATTATGAACTGAATTTGATGCTTAGTAATGTTGAATCAAGTGAAGGTGCAAGATTCCCATAAATCATTAAGATTATTCTCACTCTGAAAGTTTTAGTCTCATGCGGATTCTTTCCATGATATTCTTAGACCATCTTATGTGCATTCTTAAAACGGGTAACAAGCAATTCTTATAGTATTATTGGTAAACGATCAACATATAAGTACACACTTTTAGCTATTTTATTGTGGGGCAATTCCTTTCTCATTTATTAGGTCATTTGAAACATGGTATTGTTACAGTCTCATTGGCCTGCAATGATTCTTAACAGGTCCATTATATGAAAAAGTGTGTAGGTTTCACTCTCATGTTCTCTATGTAAATATAAAAGATGAGAAAAGTAACGAAGATAAAATAGAAAACAAAGATTAAAATAAGAACACAATTTTATAGTGGTTCCACAATTACCTACATCCACTCTCAAGTAGGGAATTTTTTAATTAATCCAATCTCTAATTCGATATAGTACATGACTACACATCCATTTATACATTCACATACAACTTCAAGCAAAGAGTCATGAGAAGTCAAACAATAGTGTGACCATTGGGCTTCACATCCCAATAATCTCCCCTGTGAAGTCCAACCGACACAACCATGCACTGCAGCATCCCATGCTTCCTATTTCGAATCTCAGTGAATAACCAAGCCCAATGAAGATTTCAATTTAACTAAACTATATTCACAAAAACTTCAGATGAGTATCCTCCATGTCAAATCAGAGTAAAAAATATTTTCTCCTTCAAAAAACTTAGGCACAAACTTGCCCATCGGCCCATAATCAATAATACTACTTTCTACATATTCAAAATATACTTCTCCTTCAACTCATAATCAAAAAATGTAGGGGAAGAGTACCCATCCATTGTTGTAAATTCACTCTTTACTCATTCTAATTTTGAATTATTAGTTTTAAATTGTTAATTAATCAAAAAATTTAATAAATCCCATATATACTAATATTAACTTTGTGTATCTCATTAGTTAAAATTTTTGAACTTTAATTGTAGTTTTGTAACTTTATTGGTACTTATAGTGCACAACGGGTGGGGCATCTTTAAATAGGTATCCAATGACACTTTGAAATGACTACTTTTTTACCCTTGTACACAGAACAAATCCCACAACATTTGCCTTACTACCCAAAATCCAGAACAATATCTATAAGGAGTTAAGAAACACACATAGAACTAAAAAGTAAACCCTAAAATATGATGTACCATTTAGGATATGCAAGAGCGTGAAGTTAGCTATAATGGCTATAGCTACGCTTCCCTCAGATAAGGAGTTGTGTTTTAACACAAACCTATTTGTTTGTCATACGTAATCTATCACTATTGGTGAATGTTTGTTTTAGTAGCATTTCAATAAAAGATGCATTGCATCAAGTTCTTGCATATAAGAGTTACATGTAGTAGTTATTGTTAGGTAGATTAGTTGATGATTGGAGTTGGATTAGAAATGCTTATATTATAAAAAAAAAATTATGTAGAATATGTCAAGAGATATTATTTGAAAACAAACTTGCCTTACAAATGGGTATACTTGCATCTAAAAAAAATCTCTCTTTTATTCATTATAAATTCACAAATAGACAGACAAACAAATATTCCCAAACATTCAATTAACTATGACCATAAAATTAATTTCAAATAATTGGAAAAGGAATACTAAAGTGAATATGAAATATGATCTATTTGAATATATTTATTAAAATAAATTATTTCATATTTGAAAATTTGCAAATTTTCACTTAAGGTCATTTGAATTACATAAGTTGCATGTTTTCTTCAAATCTTTCTACATCAAAGTTGTTAGCTTATACATTGTGTTAACAAACATCATAGATTTCTGTGTATATCTTGGTTTTTCATTTGATTTTTTTTTATCGGTCATGTATTGTCGTAAATTGTAAGCACCTTATAGGTATGTATAATTTCATGATTGTTTAGCACCCACCTTAGTGTTTTGTTATTTTAACATGCATTATGAGACTTCATGTGGTACTTATGAAGACCTAAATTTAAATATGAGTCATATATTCACCAAAATCAATGTAAGACCTTATTTCTAGGTGTGCTCCTTTATTATTCCTTCAACTCAATCATTTATTTCCCAACATGAGCCCTATATTACCATTTATTGCCTTTGTTCTTCTTTGTGACCACGAAATCAATTATGCCTCTTAATCTAATATCCCCTCACTATGTGAGATTTATGGTTTTGATTTCATGTCGAATACATGTCAAGAGATTCCCAAGGTGTCCTCTTCCGCAATGTTTTGCCTAAAAATTGCATTGGGCACCCATCTTGTAGATTTAGTGGGATTTTTTCCATCTATGTCACCCTCCTTCAAGTTTTGAGCTCTCAAATATTGCGAGAGATATAAAATAAAACTATCTCTCCTTATTTTGGTAATCCATAATCAAGCATTCATAAGGCAATCAAGATTTAAATATCTCTTTGACATTCAAGCATTCTCAAGCAAGGTTTCAAGCATTCTAAGATGTTTTCAAGAAAATCTTCTCCATAGATCTAGCTTCTTCTCTCTCATTAAAGGCCAAACAAAGGAGTCTATCATCAAGGAAGAAGGTAATCATACAAACATCCATCTACATTCAATTATTCAAATTTTTAAATTAAGTATTGTAGAAAATTGCAGCATGTATTACACAAGGTTTGGTGTTTCGTGATTTTCTTTTGAGTTTTTGTGTGAATTCAAAGCTATTGCATCAACATAATTCATCACATTCAAAGAAGCATTTGCATTTCCAAGGTAATATATATTTCATTTTTCAGACCTAGCCTCTGCTATATGACAACATACTTTCATTTAATTTATTTCATTTTAAGGTTGATTCCAAATTGGGGTTTGACCGAGGCAAACCCCTCTACACAACCATTTCCCCATTTTATGTGTGTAGGAATAATTGATGAACCTACAATTGCAAGTCTAGAAAGTAAATGACCTAACAATCCATTTAAAATTTGGATTGTCATAAAGCACTAGGAACATGATGCTCTAGGAAGCATCTTCCCTGCAGATCAACTTGAAACTAAAATCACAAGTCGATACTACTGCCTGGTTATTATTTTTGGTACTTACATGTTACTGTATGTTTTTTATTTCTCTGTATTCCAAAACTTGTCATTTTTGCATATTTTCCCTTTCTAGCATCATCCAATCGGGTATGTGCAAGATCATGAGGGGCCAAACTATGCCCTTAAGTGGCAATGAAAAATCCGAAAATCAGGGTTAGTAAACTTGACGTGAAAATTTGAACTAGCTATCAACCTAATATAAAAAAGTTGTAAGAATAGAATCTGTAGGAAATTTAATGTAGTTTCTATTCTACTAGGCCTTTTATGAAAAAAAAGTTAATATGATTGGTGAAAAGTATATATTTCAATGCAGCAGTACAAAAATTTCAGAAAAAAAATAAGAAGTAGGTGTATGTCTGACCACCTTAATCATAATCAAATGATAATATTTTTTTATAAGATTTTATATATAAGTAGTAGACTCATGCCCGGATGTGACGCATATTTTTGTGTAATTTTATTCTAAAAAAATAATTAATTATGAATTATTTGCTACAACATTTTTAGAATTAAAAAACTCTTGTGTCTGACCACCTTAACTCATTGAAAAATTTACCAAATTCAAAAAAACAATTTTTTTTTCCTTATAGTAGGCAAAACATACAATGTGACGCATTTTTTGGATATCAAAAATGTTATACTGTCTGAAAGTTATATTCATTTTTCAATCAATATATAAATCAGCACTTTAGAGGTAACTCAATTGGAAAATAACTAATAATTACTTACCGAATTCAAAATTTGACAGCAATTATATTGAGAGAAAGTTGATAATTTCCTTAAGATACCATTTTCGTTTCATCAAATTTGGGTAAAAAAAAGTCGTCAGCTACATGGTCGAAGTCTGGAACTCAGAGAAACAAGGGAAAAACACGTTTTTGAGACATTTGAAGAGTTGACTAGGTAGGTATGGTGCACAAAGCAATACCAAGCCTATTCGGGTACCCGATATTTTTAGGTACCCGAAAAACCTGACAGAATTTTGAATTTTGAATTTTCCCTCCGCTTTCTCCCTCTTAATTTATTTTCAACCCCTTTCTCCCTCCCATTTCTCCATACTTCATATGATATTAGATTATATATTATATATATTAGATTATATATTATATATATTAAATATTATATAATATCT
>MU223287.1:3979972-4001540 GCA_018584345.1 Thuja plicata
ATGACCCCTTTTGACCCATTTGAATTCTCAAGTGTGTCCTAAGGCATCGTAGGATCTCTTAAGACACATTTGAACATTCAAATGGGTCAAAATGGGTCATGGGGTCTTTCTGGGGGCCCTATTATGCCTTATCACGCATTAGGACCTCTAGAAAGACCCCACAACCCCTTTTGACCCATTTGAATGCTCAAGTGTGTCCTAAGGGGTCGTACCCCTTAGGACACATTTGAACATTCAAATGGGTTAAAAGGGGTCATGGCATCTTTCTGGGGTCCTAGTATGCCTTATCATGCATTAGGGCCCCTAGGAAGACCTGATGACCCCTTTTGACCTATTTGAATGCTCAAATGTGTCTTAAGGGGTCCTAGAACCCCTTAGGGCACATTTGAACATTCAAATTGGTCAAAATGGGTCATGGGGTCTTTATGGNCATCTTATCACGCATTAGGACCCGTAGGAAGCCCCCATGACCCCTTTTGACATATTTGAATGCTCAAATGTATCTTAAGGCGTCATAAGATGCCTTAGGACACATTTTAACATTCAAATGGGTCAAGAGGGGTCATGAGGTCTTTCTGGGGGTCCTAGTATGCCTTATCATGCATTAGGACCCCTAGGAAGACCCCATGAACCATCTTGACACATTTGAATCAATTTTCTATGCAGGTTTAGAGGAATACTCATTGCCTATTGAATCTTTCTTCAGTTTGGATTTCTATTTTGGTTTCCCCCATGAAGACTGAGCAACCAATGCTTGGCTTGAGGAGCCAGAAGCATCCATCTGTTGGATCTTTGCCTGTTCCCGTGTCAACCGATCACAGAATGTCTCAAATGAAGGCATGGTGTGTCTGGCACCCAAAGCATCCATAGTGGAGTAGAAAGTGGAAGAAAAGATCTGATACTGTCCTCTCAACTTTGAGAGTATCATAAATATACACTCATCATCTGTCTTGGTTTTCCCACATCCCTGAAAAACTAAACGTAGAGACTTGAACTTCATCAAGAAGTCCTCAATGGTGGGAAAGCTGGTAGGTGTCAAAAAAGTCAACTCTGCATCAAGTTGTAGTGCCTAGAACTCATTCACTGTGCCAAACAAATATGAAAACTTGCCTCAAATAGCCCTAGGAGTGGCCAAACCATCCAGGTGAAATAAGAGACTGTCGAAGATGTTTAGTACAATCAAGCCCATGGCCTCATCCATTTTGTTTCTGTGCTTAAGAACCTCAAAAGAGCACTGCAGGACAGGTTGGTGTTCATCCAGACATGACCATAAGTCACGTGACATAAGTAGCCTGGTCATGTGTGCTTTCTAGGTGTGATAATTGTGTGGTGTCAGCTGGGCCACAAAGGGGTCCGACATTGAGAGAATATGAAGACATAAGTAGAAGGGTATTTTCTAAAGTAAATTACAAAAAGGAAATGGCACCCCCCATAATGTACAAATATATCCCCCGTATACCAAATAAAAAACTATAGAAAGTACAAAAAAATGAGAAGAAAACCTGGACGCCAGATGCAGAGATGAAGGAAACTAAAGCCTCTACTTTAATTTTAAAAATAGGAGCTCAAATGGCTGAACCAGCAATCAAAACCAACATCATCATCTCCGACTCAGAAAGAGCTTTCCGATGATATTTTGTTTTCTAAAAAAAGACACCGTATGCAAAAGATATGGCCAAAAAACCAATTGTACCTCTAGAATTGAGCTCTCTGGAAAAAACCAGTGATGACAAAAAATTTGATGGTCAAATGACCGTCTATGGCAAAAAATTTGACGGCCATATGGCTGTCTGCCAAAAAATTTAAAAAACTGCCAGAAAAAATTGTTCGGCTGGAATGCTGATGTCACCCCCTGGAATGATGATGTCATAGGGGGTGTGACAGGTGATGGCACACGGGTGGAGGAGTGGCGGCACAGGCCGACGGAGGTGGCGGTCGGGTTGTAGCGGCTTTCGGGCGGCCTACTGGTGGCGCGCCGGCAGGGGCTGGGCTGCAGTGGCGCGCTGGCTGCGCGGTGACGACGCGTTGATAGTGCGGTTGGCAAAGCCTGTAAAAGCCCTAAAATGGGCATTGTTTTTGAGATTTTTAAAAAAAAATTCTCGTTTTGCATGCCGTATGATCTAAGAGGGAGAAATTTTTTCCCAGAGGTCACTATTGCCAAAAAATGCAAACTTTATATGAATTTTGACTCTCCTAGGCCTTCTGAGTGTGATGGTGGCTTCCATTTTTGCTCAAAGTGCTCCAAAAAAAAGTGCCTCCTCCAGATTAAAGAAAAAATCTAGAGAAGGTGTGGTTTTTGTCTTCAAATCACGACTTCAAGACCTCCAGACCAGGCAGTAGCAGGGAAGCTCTAATACCATGTAGAAGTTGAGAAATCCAACTTTATAGTTTGCCAAGAACACCTACATGCAAATAAATTGTTGCTGGAAGGAAGCCAAAGAGACAAAAAGAAAAGCTTGGAAAATCTCAATGGAGTGAGAGAAATTGTATTCCAAGATAAATAAAATAATAATTACAAGAGTTCAACCTATAAGGTGAACTAAACCCTAAAAATGTAAAAAGCTAGGTTTTGCATAATAATTAATATAAAATATTAATTATATGCACCTAAGAGACAGCTTAAGTAAAATAGAGTAATAGACAACTTAATAATTAAATCAAAGTGATCTAATTAATAAGTGTAAACAAATAATTACTCTAACACTTAATACATCAAGTCATGATGATAATTCACATGGAGAGCTTGCTGGCTAGTCATTTGAGCATGATAAGTGGTGCAACAATGGAGATGAAATGGGTCTAAAAGTTTACATAAATCAAGAACTCAATTCACCAAATGATTTTACTGCAAAAATCATTCATGAGGTATCAAGACGTGAAAAAAAACCAAGAGGATGAGACATATTCATTGCTACCCAAGAATTATGGTCATGAACAATCAACAAGTGAGAAATCTTTGACATCTTCACAAGGTAATCTTGATGACTCTTTTGAGATTGAGAAAGGTTCAAATAATGAAGATGAGGATACTCACAATCTATGTTGGGTGGATATTCCACTTGAGCAAAGTAGATTGAATGAGAGGTTGCAAGAATTGGGTATTCTATGCCATTATTAGATTTTTCATAGGTGGACGGATGTAGGATACACGTCACAAAACAACATTGTGAGGTTGATTTCCTTATTTTCCTTGGGAAGATGGACTTCTATTTGAAAGGAAAGATGACTATTGAAGAGGTGTTAAGTCCTAGAGCCGATCATTGGGATCGTCAATCAAGGAAGGAAGAAGATGAATGTGATTAGACCCATGAGATTTTGGAAGATATTTGTTTGCTCGATGATGAATTTAAAGTGATCATCACATAAGACAATGATGGTGAGACAAGTAAAAATGATGAAGAGAATGAAATTATAGATAGACTCATAGACATTTTCATGACAAGTGAAAAAGAAGAATTCTATTCTCATGAAATCATGAGTGATGGCTCCCTTTATTGTATGAAAGCTAATCATTATGAAACTCAAATGGAGGAGATACAAGAGGTTAAAAAGGGTGATAACAAGGTTTTCCTAGAGTCTAAAACACTCACACATGGCCAACAAGGTGGAATGAGGGTGTGTTTTCATAACTCTATTATTACTGATCTAATGCATTCGATTGATGATGATTTGTAGGAATGTGATGGAGATGAAAAATAATGTCGTGGGGTAGATGATTGTCAAGACTTACCAGTCAACAAAAGGGATGACTCTTTATCTCTATTGATGATTGAGGCAGATGAAGTGTTTAATTTGGTATCTTTTTTGAGTAAAGGGATGTCAATTTGTGTGTATTCCATGCACATATTAGACCTTGTGGTTGCCAATTCATGTAGAGTTCATCCATTTGATCTACATCCAAAAGTACTTGAGGAGGATGGAGTGGTGTACCATGAGTTGAGACCTCTAGAAGAAGAAATTGTGTTGTGTGAGTATACACCCATGGTTGGGAACTCTTTAAATCAAGTAGTATCTTTTCATTATCCCTTACATTCTGATAATTTCTTGTTTGAATATGATGCTAAGGGTGAGAAAAATTGT
Source organism: Thuja plicata (assembly GCA_018584345.1). Classification (NCBI taxonomy): domain Eukaryota; kingdom Viridiplantae; phylum Streptophyta; class Pinopsida; order Cupressales; family Cupressaceae; genus Thuja; species Thuja plicata. The sequence goes on from MU223287.1 coordinate 3,984,053, forward strand.
TTGTGGGTTAATCATGATTATGGAGAGTTGCGACAAATTTTGATTTTGTGTAATTTGTACCTAGAATTTGAACAAAACTTGCCTAAATTTTAACTTTCTAAGTACAAAGATGAGTTTTCATTCCTTATAACTATACAAGGTGCATTATTGCTATTGCATGGAAAGAAAAATCAATTACTCAGCAACTCATATGCTTTTTGTTCTAATTTTTTTGTACATAATTTTACTTTAGTTCTATTTAGGTGGGTGTTAGTTTTTTTTCTTTGAGTTTTAGTAGTTAGTTTTGTTTCTTGTTTCTTTTTTGTTAGTGTGTTTGTCTTTGTTCCTTTTTGCTTGATTTTTTTTCTTCCTTTTGTTTGTCGGTCTTAGGGTAAATGTGTTTCATCAGGGCTAGTTCTAACAAGTGGTCCATCCCAACTGGTTCTCAATGAGAGGCAAAGGTATTTCTTATTCAAAATTTCCAAAGAGATGTATCTTGCAAGAAGTTGTACACGGGGATATGAAATGGTGATACCTTTTTCTGGAAACCAAGGTGATGTTCAACGTTGATAATCCTAAATCACAAGATATATTAAAATACAACATGGAAATTTTGGTTTCTTGGGTGGTTGTTAGTTAGAGCCAACACCAACATGTTGACTCGGGTACCCACCAGTCCCAGAACCCTTCTCCATCTATAACCTAACTAAAAAAAAAGAGGAAGGAAAGAAGGAAAAATGACTCAATGGTCGCCGTGGTGATCAAAATCTTATACCAATGTAGCACAGTCTAAGCAATGCCTAGTTTTATCAAAAGAAATAAAAGGAAGGAATTCAAGAAGTAACATAATCAAAGCACAAGTGGCCTAAACCAGTCACCAATCAACAAAGAAGAAATAATTCCAAAGAAAGAATCCTCCAAATACCTCAGCTTCAAATATCATCAAAAGACAAAGAAGGGTGACCCTGGAAACCTCTACCGGGGCTATGGATGCCTGACCAATAGTAGAGAAAGGTTAGATTGGGACTTGGGGGAAATTGTTTTGGAGCTATGGACGCCTGACTGGTAGCAGAGCCCTTCCTCAGAAGCCCTTGTCAATACTATGAAGGTTATTTTTGGATGATATTTTTTTAAGTTACCTTCATCAAAATGTCAAAGGAATTAACACATAAGTGCACACATTGGAAGAAACATCTAAAGACTTCAATTTTTGAGAGTTGGAAAAAGAATATTTCTATGAATGGTAGTTGGGTTCAGTTTATTGCAAGATGAGTTTCTAGAAGTTGTTTGCTGATAAAGAAATGCCTCGATCATTTCACCTTTTGTTTGGGCTATTTTTTGTGGTTCCACAACACACGCCCCATTTTGGCCACTTGGCCTAATGGGGACCGCCATTTTGGGTCTTTCTGTCTTTTAGTGGTTTGGAGTCCCTAGGGTAAACTTGGCTAGGTACTCGGTGAGTAATATTGTGGGCCCACGGTGTGCTCCCGATAGCTGGATGTCAGTTTTGGTTTCCCTTTAGGTCTTCCTTCCTCCCTTTGTTGCCCTTTTTCCATCTAAGGTTAGCTTCATAGTTAGTTTTTGCTAGTTTTTTGAAGTCCTCTTTGGACTTAGTCATTTTTGCCCTTTCCAGACTTTCAGAGTTATGTGGTTACTCGGACCTCAACAAACCCAAAACTTCAATGCCTCCCACATCCTTCAAATTGAATAAGGTGTGATTTTCATGTTTTTAGAATTTACAAGTCTGACATTCTGAAAAGAAAACCTCACAATTGGCTCAGGCTCGCGTAGTCCTCACACCTTCGAGGCAATCATTGTTTCGGTCTCCAAAACTCTAAAAGTTGTTACAATGATCTAAAACTCTAATTTTGCTGTCACCAACCATAGTATTAGGTTTTTGGAATTTCACAGTGGGGGGATCCTTTTGGACTACAAAGATTTGAAAAGTCTAGTGAGCTCAAAAGTCTTAGATTCTAAAAGGTTTTATGGTGTTTTTTTTTTTCTATGTTTTAGTATTTTGCATTTTCAGAAGTCTTCAGAGCATTTTAGGGCCTTGAGTCCATGTGAGGGAATTTGCCTTCAACTTTATCCTTAAGGGACTAAATCTAGAACTCTTGGAAACCTTTCTATAAAAGTAAACGGTTCGCAATTTTGAGCTAGGGGCAAGAAGTTACGACTTCTCCAAGTAGACCTTTTTTTGTATATAATGTTTTGTAGTTTTGGTAGTTTTTCTAGTCCAAATTTGTAATTTGAATTGTAATAAGAGTGGTGGCTTAAAGTACTTTCTTGTTTTCAATAACATGTTGCTAAAAACTGCATTTGCATACATGATACAAAGATGTCAAATCCTCAACCAATGAAAAGAATGACATAAAAGACATCTCTCCTAATGAAGTACCATTTCAAAGGATACCACACCCCCACTAAGGTGGGAAATTTGCATGGTGAGATCACCAACACAGACATAGGTCATGACTCTATTCCATAGGAAATATCATTCAAACACCTCAAAGGAATAATTGTTGCATGTGAACACAGAGAAAGATCAGCAAGAAATGTTCCAATTCAAAGAAAATATGAAGAAAATTGTGAATGACATTGGAGAAGTTCAGAAGTTTGAAGCACGTCTTTCCAGGTTTAGGGAGAGGCAACAAGGGATGCTGAATTTATGGAGTTACTTAGTTCTGATAAAGTTTAAGAATTTGCAAAGAGATCCTGCAAAGCTCAACTCAGGATCCTACCAAAAGACTTAGCCATGTTTCAGTCATGATATTTTTAGAGTTTTCAATTTTAGAGATGTCCGAACTCCTAAAACCCCGAAACCTCAAAAATCCTAAATCAAGTCACTTGGACTTAGCCATTTTGCAGTCATGAGATTTTTAGAGTTTTGGATTTCGGAGATGTCCGAACTCCCGAAACCCCAAAAATCCTAAATCAAGTCATTCTGGACTTAGCCATTTTTCAATCATGAGATTTTCAGAGTTTCAGATTTTGGAGATGTCCAAAATCTTGAAATCCAGAAACCCTGAAAATCCTAAATCAAGTCATTTTGGACGTAGTCAAATTTTGCAAAAGCGAGATTTTTTTTGACACTTAGCCATTTTTTTGAAGGGGCCATTTTTTGATACTTAGCCATTTTCTCATTTTTAGGTTTTTGGGTTTTCAGCCTTTCAGACTCCAAAATTTTTAAGCTTCAAGGGTCCTAAAAGTTGACACTTAGCTAATTTTTAGATCTCTATTTTTTAGAGTAAAGGTCATGGTTTGAATTTTCTAGGCAATTTTGACGTAAAATAAATTTGCATGAAGAACTTGTTTCAGATCAGATTACATGCAGACTAGAGTTTGTTTTTTCAAGTCAATGGGTCTTCCATCAATTGGATATCAGAAGAGAATTTGAATCCATGCATTTTGGGGGTGAACATCAAAGAAAAGATCATCCGCGTACAAACAAGGAGAAGAAATGGTGGAACTATAGTTCAAACTTCATTTTAGAGGTTGATTCCAATCTAATTTTGCATGCATTTGATGTATACATAGATGGAAATCCATGCGGGCCTGTTAGCAATCAATTTAAGAGTAGTTTTTCTTTACTAAGCTCTAGTTTTAGTTTTATTTCACTTTGTTAGTGTAAATGAAACCCTAGTTTTGGGTTTCTTAGTTTCAGAGTTGATGCACTATACATTTCATCGAAATGATGTAATTAGGGTTGGATCTTTTATGCAATAAAGATACACAATTGGTTCTTCATTCACAGTGTGATATTATCTATTGTCTATGGGAAATAAATGAATTTGTGTTCACTTGTACATTTCTTTCAAAGAGCTTATTGCTTTTATTGTATTTGGATCTGCAATTAAATTAGATTGGAGTTTGTTGTTGTTCATCGATCTTGCTGTGACAAATGATTGGGAAAGATAATTCTACTGATTCAATGATAAATTTGTCTCATGGGTGTGTGCATATGTGTGGCTTCACGATTTGATAGATTTTGAATTTATTTCATCTTGATAAATTTTCTCCAAATGATTGCACCTATTGGGTATAGATTCATGCCATGGTCTTATTCATATTCTGTGGGTTTCCATATTTCTATCATTCGATTCACAAGGAAGGCTGAACAATTTTTTATGCCTATTAGGATTTCATTTCAGAAAAATTTTCTTCATTCTTGTTACCCAAATATTTTACCTTTTGACAATCTCGATAGATTAAATAATCATTGTAGGGGTTTAGTGTACATTTTACAACATTAGTGAAATACATGCATTGATAAAATGGAAAAATACAAAAAGGGACTAAAGTTTGTTTTGCAGCTTGAAGTATTGAAAGAACTAACAAAGGCCTCCTCGTGAACAATTCAAATTATCTTCAACTGAGTTTACCAAGCAGTTGTACCATGACCACAGAGAACCTTGGGAATAACTTTGTTATTCTCGCAAGAGAGGAAATTGGATTTTGAATTCCTAGCAATTGAATTATGTAATTTAACAACACTCAACAGAAGTGGCACTAGAAGGAGGGCCAAATCAAAAGCTTCCATGTTTGAATTCACACTTGAATGGGTTGGATCTTGAGGAGATCTAACTTCAATGGGTAGTCCTTTGTGTATACTAGGAGGTCTCTTTGAGATTCCTTTGCATGCACACAATAGGCTTCATTTTTTCTTCCCTAATAATGGATAAAATGTTATAAATCATGTAAAGATTTGTAAGGTTCTAAAGCTTTTTCTTGAAATTGAACATGAAAATGTTGTTTGCAATCTATTTTCCAGGATATTTCAAGGTGTAGCACTTCAGTGGTATGTAAGACTTCCATCCAATTAAATTTTCTCATGGGTTGAATTGGAAAATCTATTCTTTATTCAATTTGATCCCAATGTGAGTGCACAAGATTATTTATTCTATTTCATTGTTGTGAGAAGGACACCCCAAGAGTCTATTGACCAATTTAATCATCAATTCCTTCTCATGTATCAAAGGGTTCAAGAATTAAAAAGGATGGTGTATGATTTGATGTTAAAAGAACATTATTTATGGTGTTTGGATGACTCATTTGTGAGCACAATTAGATCTATTGGTGAGATTACTACCCTACATGATGCATTCAATAAAGATCTTTTATTGGCACCATGCAGATGTGATGTTACAAATGGTACAAATGGTCCAGATGGAAGTTTCAATATGCAATTGATTGAATGTTTCCAACCATTGCATCCTTATGTCAATCCATTCGACATACCATATCAGCTGCCATCATCCTATTCAACCAATTACAACTTGCATGATATCCAAATGATGTAATCATCCAATAGCAAGAACCATATAAATCATTTTTAAGATTAGAGTTAGAGTCCAAATGCCCATAACAAAACCTCAGATGCAAGTATTTTACCTCCCAATGATGCTCCTTTGGCTATATTTCCATATTCTTATTATACTCCAATACTTAATACATCAAGTCATGATGATTCGTTTAGATGTTTTAGCCCCTGGATTTATTATTTCGCACTATTAGTGCCAAGGATTTTTGAAACTAATTTTAAAAGGTGGGTACCCTGTTCATCAGGGGCTTTCGAACCCTATCCTGCCTGTCTGAATTTAAGTTTTTCTTGAAGACATTATACAACTAAAAAAAAATTGCTTAACAAGATACCATGTTTCGTTAGTCCTTATGAAAACTAGCTCTATAAGGGTGAGAATTATATACCTTATTGAGAAGTACTTGATTACTTCTAAGTTTTAATTCCGAGGCAGTTTTAATCTACTTAAAAAGAACAATACTGAATTTTATTCTAAGAAACATAGCATGCACACAGTTAGTCATGATTTATTAAAGGCATAAATGTATATCCCCATACTCAAATGAGAAAAAATCTTTTAAATATGTGTATGGGTTGTTTACTAAAATAAACTACAATTACTTCCAATCCAAAAGTACTAATGTTTACTAATCTTAACCAGGGAAGGCTATTTTTGCATCGCCTCTGATTGAGCCATTCTATGTTTACTAGGAAGTATACCTTTATTCAGGCCTATAAATGGAGCCTAATATGTACATAGATATATTTGAGTTTGCTAGTAACTACACGAATGTGAGTGTATCTACTATTGTATATGTTTTCTTATCTTTAGTTGGAAGAGAATACCCTCTTTTTAGAGTTGAAAAAAATAACCATACTATAAGAAATTTAAGGCAATATAATTAAGCTTTGAGGATTCCTATCTAGAAGCCATCATAGATCCCTCTATGTTGACTTCAAGACAAGAGATCCTCAAATGCAATTATTTCTAGCACGAAACACCTAGGAGAGTTTAATTAAATACCAACCAATTACCTTGATACTTACAGTTGTCCTATTATTTCTTTATTAATGCATTTGTAAGGCACATATGTAGGAATATATTAATGAGCTAACAAAGTAACATGATAACCTAATGCATACCAATTGTCATGAATGAATCAATGCTTGTAACCACCAAATCCTTTCTTTCCATTTTTAGCTATAAGTAAAGAGATTTATTGAGATAACCAAATATTCTAAAAGTGATTAATCATTAATTAGTTATGGAAGAGATATTCTCTAACCAGTTTAGCTAAAAGACATATCTTTGAAGGATATTATTCCACGAACATATTATATGACTATTCCATTTTATAGATAGCAAAAGTTACCTTATATTATACCATTTATCACAAATAGGTTGTTATTATAGAATCTAAGCATTACTACAACAACAACTTTATTGACTAAAGTTAGGAATCATATCTAATAAGTCATACTACTTAGAAAGTGAGCCCTTGGGACTATTTTATACCATCCTATACTCCATATTCCAAAGCATAATTAAAGCTATTTATTGAGCTAACCATAGAGTCATCTGGCAATTATTGAGTCTTTATTCAATGTACTATATGTATGTAGTAATATTAGTTTCCAAACTGTATTCATGACTCTCTAGAAGCATCTTTCATTTTCTACACTCTTTCCATCCATAATCTACTTTCATTGGCTAACATAATATTTCTAGCTTATTGTGTTATTTATGGAAATAAAATGTAAATATTAGCATAGATGTAATTACCTTATTAAATTTAAAAGGTACCAGAAATAAAATATTCCAACTTAGTTGTAGGTATATATAAGTGTAGCTCTATATATGTTTATATTTAAAATCACTTTGTGTATACATATACATATATATATATATATATGTGTGTGTGTGTGTGTGTGTGTGTGTGTGTGTGTGTGTGTGTACACACACACACACACACACACACACACATTCTTATCTCATCTATAAACATATATCTCACTGCGCTATATATATGCTTACATCAATAACAGAGCATTTAACCATTCCTTCAAATATTTGTAGAAAATCACACCTTGAATTTACCCAATATAGTGTCTCATTTAAAATACGTCAGAGGTAGTTTTTTTCTTAGTCTTTGTAAATATTAAACTATGTCATAAGTCCATGGCGGTTTCATACTACGCTAGTATCAAAATTAAGACACAAAAAACTTCACAATATTACGTTTGTTTGGGAAACTACCTATATAAACGTAGAAACTAACAAAGTAGTAGTAATATCATCACTATATTCCTCTATTTCTCCTAACCGTAGTGTGAAAAACAAGCTCTTCCTCATCTTCAGATGAGTCTGCAAGGCCAATGCCAAATCTCCTTTTTCCTTTGACCGCCTTGAAGCCTTTATTCATTTTCTTTAGAATAGCCGGTGGGAATAGTTGTATATCATCTAATGAGATAGTACCAAAGTTGGCTTCCACTTCAAATCCTTCTACCTCCAGATACTCCTTGACCCATTTGACATCATCACACGGTCTCACTTGAAGCCATTTTAGGAGGAAGTTCATGTTCCTTTTTATGATACCAAGTCTTTCTTTAAACACCCTTTTGTCTTTAAAGACCACAATTGGTCTTCTTACACAATGAATCTTATTGTTCAGAGAGCCCATAGGGTTCTCCATGTAATCCTTCAGGTAGGGTATCATTAAATCTGTATTAACAATATTAATAGCTAGAAAAATTCCATTACAATGTTTTTCATAAAAGAGCTCTAAGAAAGCAGAAATTACCTTGCCCTTGGGTATCTTAAGAGTGAGAAGGATAGCAGCAAAGGTACTTACTATTTCACAATTGACTCTATACACATAGTCATGGTTGAAAATTCCTCACCCATTATCTTTTCCACTGCTCTCTTACCCAGATGATCAGTTTATAGCATCTTATCCCACCTATCTACTTTAATCGCTCCTCTAAAGGCCCTTAGTCTGCTTTCTTCATGGCATATGCGTTTAATATTCGACTCCATTGCACCTCTTCAAATGACCTTTCAGAATGTAAATATAGCTTTATGTTTACATTAAATCGGCGATTAAAAAACCTAATTTAAAATTCAATTGGATTTGGTTATGATGAAAATTAATGACTATGTACGAGTATCATTTATTGTTATAGCTATATTTGTCAGAGAAAGTTGTATCGTATTGTGCAAGGCTTGCTGATGAAATGATAATAAATATCTCTAAAAAGATAGTGCGTTGATTTGATATATAAAATTTTCTAAATTTGATAATTTCTCATATTATTTTTAGGAAACATATTTATATATCACATGAGCTACCCCATATCCTCATTATTCACTATTCAATTTTAAAAGGAAAAATTCATTATCGATTGAGCCCTTCATTGTTAACATTATTAAAATATCAATTTTATAGCTTGGTAGTTGAAGAAAAATCAACCAAACATAATTTTTATGGAACATCACATCTTATTTATTACATATCTGGAGAGTAATTTGTTTATGCATAGCCTTATTCCTCCTGATCTAGCCTTAGTCCAATATCATCCTCCATGGTGAATCTTTCCACCCATTTTGGATTGTAAGGAGTCCTTAGATGGGTAAGGAATAATAAGAAGTCAAAATTTCTCCTTATTGTAGGTGTCTCCTCTACATATCTATCCCAATCTTCAGCTTCTAGAATTGGAAAAGTAGGAGCACCATTATAGTTAATGACTATCCTATTGTAATCCTTAGGCTTGGGGATAGTCAGGTCTTCTCTAATGCTACCCAACACTTTATCCAAATCCACCAGAAATTTCTTTTTAAAAATTCTTCTACAAAGTCTTCCAATAGCTTGGATGTCTGGATCCACTTGTATGGCCAAAGCAATGAACATTGCCAGTATATCAGAATTAACCCGGTGTCTATTGGTGTTTCCTCTGAATTCATTTTCAAGGATGATAGTAACATCTCTTACTGCTAAGTCATATTTGATTAGCATGATCTTCTTAATTCTCTTTGCAGTTATTTCACCATCAAAGGCAACTTGCTACTGAGTGCATCTTAATTTAATAGGAGTTTCCATTATTTCATCAGGGGCCAAGTTAGATCAGAATGACTTCTATTGTAATGTAGCTGTGTTGTTTAAAAAGACTTTCCATTTCGTAGTAAACAAGAATATGAAATGTTGGTCATCCTTCTTAACTTATCACTCTCTTGAAATCTATTTATTTAATTTATATATTAGATAAGTTCTTGTTTATTTATATATTTTTTCTTATTTATGAGTATATGATTTCTTCATTTATCCCCTCTACCCCTTTGTTAGCTAAAGAGTTTGTTATTTTATTTCCTTCCCTAAAATATGGTTAATTGTATAATGCTTAAAATAGGCTAATAAATTCATCCCTCTCTTTACTAATCCATTTAATCTCCAATTCTGGGTATTTCCTGTTCTAAAAGCATTTATGATGAGGGCAGAGTCGCCTTCTATTTCAATATTTTCTAGCCTTAATTTTTTACATAGTAATAATCCTTCTATAAGAGCATTGCAGTCAAAAATATTATTAGTTGCAATTCCTAAGTCAACAGTTTTGTATGCAATCATTTTTCCTATCTTGTCATGAATACAACACCCTAACCCAACTTTACATGGATTTCCTTTTGAGGCACCATCAAAGCTGATTTTTTACCATCCATGAGAAGGGGTTTCCAAACACAATTTTGCCTAAGATCATCCTTATTTGTTCCTTGTTGACCAACAAAGAGAGTTATTTTTAGCCCATACCATAGTTTCCTTAACCTTTCATCTTCATGAGTGAACTTCATGTCCTTTCTACCATTCAGATTCACATTATTAATTACTTATACAATACATGCTTCTACTTTGTTTAAGAATTGATCTTGAGAAATTTTCTTATGTTTGAATATTCTTCTATTTCTTTCTTTCCATAAATCCCAAATTAATATGGAAGGAGAAATAACCCATATCTTTCCAAACAAATCATAGTCTATTTTCCTGGGCCAATTATTAAGGAAATCTGTCAGGTTGTTCAGAAAGGCAGTTTTCCAGTTTAGTTTGTTTGCTAGCCATGTCCAACACAAATATATGAAATTACACTCTGTAAAAATATGATCAATAGTTTCACTCTCTTTTTCACAAAGTGCACATCTCGATGGTCCATAATAACCAATTTTCTGGAACCATTCATAAGTCAAAATTCTATGTTGGGCAGCTGCCCATGTAAACATGCCAGCTTTTGGGAGGCAACTTTTATTCCAACATAGATCAATTGGAAGCATTGTTCAGTTGTATGCTGGATTTGTTAGGGTAGCATACCCATCTTTGGTATTGTATTCTCCACTTTTTGACTTGGCCCAGATAATTCTATCTGCATCAGAAGAGGGATTAAGTTTCTTGTTCTTTAGGTTTTCTTCTATAAGTGTTCTAAATGCGTTAGGGAGTCCTAAATTGTCAAAGGATTTCCAACACCATCTAAGGGTTGGATTGTTATCTTCAATTTCTATATAATCCTTAACATATATACCCCTAATATTTTTAAGGCATTCAATGATTGGATCATCATTAAACAGGGTAATAAGAGGAGGGAAGGCACCCCATGAGTCTTCCCAGAATAGAACATTCCTACCATTTCCTATATGCCATGTAATATTATCACTGATTACATTTCTACATTCTAGAATAAAATTCCAAATTCTCGAGCCATTTGGAGGAAGACTATTAAAGATGCTTAAATTATCATTGCCATCTAAATACTTATATCTCATAATTTTAACCCATTTAGCTTTTGTATCTTTATACATCTTCCAAACCAATTTAGCACCTAATGCTATATTTTGTTGTTTAATATTTTTAATATTCAAACCACCTTCCTCCTTAGGTTTACAGAATTTATCCCAAGAAATCATAGCAAGCCTTTTCTTATTGTTAGCTCCTTGCCAAAAGAATTTCTTTAGTTTTTTGATAATTTATTTTTCTATGCCTTTGGGTAAACTAAGGCACACCATTTGATATAAAGGGATGGCAGACATAATAGATTTGATCATTACTATTTTACCAACATTAGTCAACCACTTGCCTTTCCATGATTCTGCCTTTTTGTCAATATTATTTAAGACTATATCCCAAAGATTAGTAGATCTATTTCCCTTGTCTAGAGGAAGACCTAAATATTTGCAAGGTAACTTACCCGTGTTGAAACCTAAGATTCTGCAAATATTTTTTTGTAATCCTTCTGGTGTATTTATTCAGATTTATCTTTGTTTATTTGTTGCCTTGATGCTTTGGAATACATATTTAGGACATTTTTTATTGCTTTAGATTCTAATAAACTTGCTTTCCCAAAGAAAAGATTATCATCAACAAATTGGATGAGTACAAGCTTCCAGATCCTCAGCGATTTTGATTCCCAAAATTAAATTATCATACTTGGCCTTATTTAAGGATCTACCTAGAGCTTTTTCCATGATGATAAAGAGAAAGGGGGATCAAGGATCACCTTGCCTAATTCCTTGTAAAATAGTAAAGAAACCAGTTGGATTACCATTTACTATTATTGACATTTTAGGTTCAGAAATACATTCAAAGATAAGATTAATCCAATATTTGGAGAAACTGAAGGATTATAAACATTTACATAAAAATATCCAATCTACCTTATCATAAGCTTTCTTAATATCTAACTTAATTATCATACTAGAAGAATGATTGTGCTGGATAGTATGAATAACTTCTTATGCAATGATGACTCCATCTAAAATTGATCTTCCAGGAACAAAACCTGATTGTTCTTCTGAGATGATAAGAGGGAGTAGCTTTTTCAACCTATTAGCTATAGTTTTGGTTAACAACTTGTATAGCATATTACATAGAGATATAGGCCTATAGTCATCAAAACCTTCAGGTTTTTAGTTTTTGGGTATTAAAGCTATGAATGTATTATTAATTTCTTGGAGGAGCCTACCTGAATTCCTCATACCTTCTAAAGTGGCAACGACCTCATCACCAATAAAGTTCCAACAATGCTGATAAAAGAAAGTTGGAAACCTATCAGGTCTAGGAGACTTATAAGGATGGAGGTGTTTTAAAGCATTTTCTACTTCCTCTTTCGTGAATCTTGCGTTAAGCATTTTATTATGGTCATTAATAAATATAAGTGGAATATTACCCAATATTTCATTTTGAGCTGTTCTATCTGAACCATCTAAGTTTTTTAGGATATTCTCAAAGTGTACTATAGCTTCTAACCCTATATGTTTAGGATCTTCAACTATCATCCCATCCTCTTTCTTTACCTTGGTGATTTTATTAAAGTTTAATTTAGCTTTAGAACTATTATGTTTTTTTTTGTATTTTTATCTCCTTCTAACCATATCTCTCTTGATCTCTATTTCCAGAATGTTTCTTCTTTAGCCAATATATCTTCGTAGCCACTTAACAATTCTTTCTCTTTGGAGTAAGTCTTAGTGTTCATTCCTTCTTTGATGATCTCTTCATTAAGTTCTTCTAATTCTTTCTCTATCCTATTTTTAGAGTCAAATATATTTCCAAAATGCTCTTTATTCCATTCAATTAATCTTGTTTAATACGTTTAAGTTTTGAGTTTAGAATAAAGGTTTTTGATCCTTTGAAAATTTGTTTTTTCCACCATTCCTCAATCCTAAGTACACATCTTTCATCTTTAAGCCACATTCTTTCAAATTTGAAGGGATTTTTTTGGGCACTATGTCTTCTTCTAAGATTAAACTTATTGGAAAATGATCAGATCCAGAATGTGCTATTATATTCGACTTAAAGTTTATATTGAATCTAGATAGGTTACCAATGTAAAAAAACCTATCTAATTTTTCTGTTATATATTGAATATCTATTCTTTTGTTTAACCATGTGAAGGTTCCATTGTCCATGGGGATATCCATTCCATTAATTAGCTGTATCCAGTCTTTGGATTATATTGTTGTCTGAGTAATTTTCTTTGATCCTCCTTATTTTTCTTAAATATCTAATATAGAATTAAAATCCACACACATGAAGAAGTTATTGTTTGGTAGACTATTGAGAAAATTCTCAATATATTTCCATACAATCCTCTTGTCTTGAAGGAATTTAGGACCATATATGTTGATTACGGTGAATTCTAGATTATTTTTAAAGTTTTTTTTTTTTTATCTTAGCTGCCATCCAATAAGGATTAGAAGCAATGGGTTCTAACGATATAAACCTAGGATTCTAAATAAAGGCAATACCACCTTACGCTCCCTTTGAATCTACACCTTTAACTTTCCATATTCCTAATTTCTTACTAAGCATATCATATCCGGATAATACTAAAGGATAATATCTTGTCATTAGTGTAAAAAGGAAACAGTTTTTGAACTGTCAGTAACATGATCACCGAAAGATGGGTTTATAGTGAAACCTAACATAACAGTTCATAGAGGTCACCAAAAATGCTAAGTGCAAGTGAACACTGACAGACAATTTACAATGTAAACCAACAACACAGTTCATAGAGTAACCTGACAAAAAGTTTACAGAGTAAACCAAAAAAAAAGTTCACAAAGGAACCCAAGAATAGTATGTCTACAAAGACATCATTGAGCACCAGTCTACCAAGAGACATTTTTAATTCCAGGAAATGTGGATTTGAGTTACACGTCAAATAAAACACTTAATTTTTATATTTAGCTTTATGCTTATCTTTAAAACCATTTCTTGAGGGACAAGTAAAGCACATGTAATTGTTTTAATCAGTCTAATTGATTGAAAACATGCAAACTAGGAGACCAAGGTCAAGTTGTAAACCTTTGATCATAGAGTTTTTTATTATAAAGCGTGAAACCTAAATAGGTCAACACAATGTATAAATAGATGTAGAAATTGATCAGACAATGATGATTGTAGCTACAACAAACATCTATGGATAAGACAAAGAGTTTTATGCAGAAGGAAACAAAAGATAGAATTCAGTTATGAAGAACAAGATTCAAGGCTATTGAGCAGAACAAAGGTATTAATCAATCACTATAGGTGATACATATACATTGTGAACTTAAAGGATCTGTATTCAGAAATTCAAGATTGCATACTATCAGGTCCACAAGTATTTTTGACTACTCTCTAAAAATTGTAGCAAATAGAAGAAATCCTTTAAGAAGGTGGACTTAACAGTCTTTATGTAAATATCTTAACCAAGTGCACACTTAACTGTTAGGAATAAGGTGTCTCAACCTTGGGTAATTCCTATTCTTATTATTTGTTTTGTAAAATGTATTTCTTGAAAATAATGTAATTAAGTGTGAGTGTACATGTCTAGTTGGCATGTTGATGTGTCACTCCACTTGATGTGTCAGCATCTTGAATTGTGTGTAAGGAGATCATGGCTGAAATGTTTATGATGGATTCCTATGACACATAAGAGCTATTTCTAGAAGATTCAATGACGGGTGAAGACATGCAATGACATGTGGCAATTGATAAAGTTGAGTACTATACACTCTTCCACAATTGTGGGGTTTAGGGTTCCTATTTTCTCAGAGAATGGTAAAACCCTAATATGGTTATCTTTGGAAGTTGCCCTAAAAAGGAAAGCGCATGATATAAGCATTTTTTAGGGTTGCAGACAGAGATAGAAAAAGAGTGTATTGTTGGTATGATCAGGTGCTACTGGATTAGTCTTTGTGTGTTGATTATCTCCTGAAAGAACTTGCATTGCAAGTGTGTTGTAATTGTTGTGTTGAAGATAATACATTGTGCAGGTTTTGGAGTGCTAGGGTTTTTACCGAAAGGTTTTCCCCAGGGTAAATCATAGTGTCATTCTCTATTTTTTTGTATGCATGGTATATGGCTGCAATATCATTATTAAAGTAGTTAATGAATCTGAAATTGTAAGGATTTAAAAGAATTTGCACAATACTTTCCTTTAGAGATTAGTGTAGGAAGTTGTTTCCGCGCCTGAGTTTCCTTACAAGTGGTATCAGAGCTTGATCAAATTTTGATCCTAGTTGTTGGGTAGGGTTTTTTGAGCTAATCTCAAGTTGAGTGGGAGTTTTTTGTGCAGAGCATTCTGAATCTTATTTGGAGATTGAGATGGCAAGTTCCTCATACAGTAGAATGGAGGTGGAGAAATTTAATGGCACTAATTTTGAGTTGTGGAAACTCAAGATGGAAGACATGCTTGAAGACCACGATCTATGGGAGGCTACTTCACTTGATGTGAGACCTGTAGTGATATATCAAGAGGATTGGGAGATCAAAGATTGGAAGGCTAAGGGTCTCGTCAGACTCTATCTAGCAGATGCCGTTCTTCTGAATGTTCTTGATGAGACTACTGCAAATTCTTTGTGGAAACAACTTGGGTCTATGTATCAGGCCAAATCTCTGGTGAATAAGTTGTTCCTAAGAAATAAGTTGTATTCTTTAAGAATGGAGGAAGGTGGATTTGTAACTGATCATCTCAACGCATTCAATTTATTGATTGCACAGTTGGCATCATCTGGTGCCAAGATCGAGGAGGATTGATGTATGACCCTACTTTTTTCCTTTCCATATTCATGGGACCATCTTGTGATGGCTCTTGGAAGTACTATAGTTACATTCTGTATGGATGATGTGGTGTCTTCGCTGCTATCTGAGGAGATGCAAAGAAAGACTTTAGATTCATCTAAGGAAGCCCTTACTGTTCATGGGAGATCCAATGACAAAGGAAAGCAGAATGACAATAAGTCAAAGAAGGGCAAATCCAAATCCCATGGGAGTTCTAAGAATCCTAGAAATTACAAGGTGAAATGTTGGAACTATGATAAATCTGGGCACTTCCAGAGGGACTGTAAAGAACTGAAGAAGAAGAAAGGCTCAGATTAAGCTTCTGAAAAATCTCAAGAAGATGGAGATGCTTTTATTGCAGCTTTGGCAGCCCGTGCATCTGATGATGTGTGGTTGATAGACTTGGGTGCTTCTTTTCACATGAACTCTCATCGAAACTGGTTCTCAAAATATGAAGAGTTTGATGGTGGAAAGGTGTACCTCGGTGATGATTCTCACCTAAAGATAGTTGGATGCGGAAGGGTCACTATCATATTTCCTGATGGATGAGTAAAGGGAATCAATGGAGTTATGCACATTCCGGGTTTGGCATGAAACCTATTATCTGTAACTACGTTGAATGATGTAGGTGTGCAATTTGTCTTTTTGAAAGATGGATACAAGATGATGAGAGGTTTTATGGTGCTCGCTAAAGGTACTAGGAGAGGTACTTTGTTTCAGCTTGATGCATGCATTGCTCAGTGCAATAGTTCTTCTATTTCAAAGAAGAGAGTGACTATCACTTCATCCCCACCATCTGAATGAGCAGTAAAGAAATCTGTGGCAATGGGTTCTGATGACAATGCAATAAGTGTACCTAAGGGTGCAAACACTTTGGAAGGCAAGCTTCCTGTAGAAAAGACAATGTTGTGGCATATGAGATTTGGTCACATTGGTGAGAAGGGTCTTAGGAACTTGAAAACTAAAAATCTCATCGAGGGGCTAAATGATTGTAATCTTGAATTCAATTTCTGTGAACACTGTGTTTATGGTAAGAAAAATTGTGTTCAGTTCTACTCCAGTTCTCACAAGTCTTCTGGACTTTTAGATCTTATTCATTCCTATGTATTTGGTCCTGTAAAAGTTCCTTCTATCTCCAGTTCTGTATATTTTGTATCTTTTATAGATGATTATAGTAGAAGGACTTGGATATATTTCCTGAAAAGTAAGACACAGGTTTTCAGTCAATTTAAGGAATTTAAGGCTCTTGTAGAGAATCAGACTGGTAAAAGAATCAAGTGTGTGAGAACTGATAATGGTGGTGAGTTTTGTTCCATAGAGTTTGAATAGTTCTATAAAGAATAAGGAATCGAGAGACATAAGACAACTCCCTACACCCCACAACAAAACGGAGTTGTAGAGAGAATGAACATGACACTGATGGAGAAGGCTAGGAGTATGCTTAGTGGAGCTGGTTTAGAACAAAGGTTTTGGGCTGAAGCTGTGGCCACTGCTTGCTATCTAGTGAACAGATCTCCTACATCAGCTCTTGTTAGTAAGACACCCATGGAGGTGTGGTCTGGTAAGAAGCCTTCAATTAGACATCTTCATGTTTTTGGTTGTGAAGATTATGCACATATTCCAAAGGAGAAAA
>MU223287.1:4004027-4041173 GCA_018584345.1 Thuja plicata
TTGTGTTGAAGATAATACATTGTGCAGGTTTTGGAGTGCTGGGGTTTTTTACCGAAAGGTTTTCCCCAGGGTAAATCATTGTGTCATTCTCTATTTTTCTGTATGCATGGTATATGGCTACAATATCATTATTAAAGTAGTTAATGAATCTGAAATTGTAAGGATTTAAAAGAATTTTCACAATACTTTCCTTTAGAGATTAGTGTAGGAAGTTGTTTCCGCACCTAAGTTTCCTTACAAGTGGTATTAGAGATTGATCAACTTTTGATCCTAGTTGTTGGGTAGGGTTTTTTGAGCTAATCTCAAGTTGTGTGGGAGTTTTTTGTGCAGAGCATTCTGAATCTTATTTGCAGATTGAGATGGAAAGTTCCTCATACAGTAGAATGGAGGTGGAGAAATTTAATGGCACTAATTTTGAGTTGTGGAAACTCAAGATGGAAGACATGCTTGAAGACCGCAATCTATGGGAGGCTAAATCACTTGATGTGAGACTTGCAGCGATATCTCAAGTGGATTGGGAGATCAAAGATCGGAAGGCTAAGAGTCTCATCAGACTTTGTCTAGCAGATGTCGTTCTTCTGAATGTTCTTGATGAGACTATTGTAAATTTTTTGTGGAAATGGCTTGGGTCTGTGTATCAGGCCAAATCTCTGGTGAATAAACATTTTTAAGGGTACTAATTCACCCCTCCCCTTTCAGTACACACCATTTCATTATTCCAACATATCCATCTTGTCCTAATTTAGATTATTGTATTAAAAATAGTGGTGCTTCTAAAGAAGATAAGCTTCTTTTTAGAAGTCATTGTTTGTTAGGGGCATTTAATCCCCTAACATTCCATGATATGATTTTCATGGTGTTTTGGGAAGGAAATTCCCCTTCCCTACATTTAGAATTGAAGTTATTTTGACCTGCCCTGAGGCCAATCCATCCTTTTGTCTTAATTCTATAAGGGAATTTCTACCTCTTTTATGCAACTGTTTTGGAAAATCAGTAGAAGATTTTCCAAAAAATAGGGCCGAATAATACTAACTTCATGTCCTTACTCATTTCCTGATAAGAATTCGGGAGTGGATTATCTATTTCTTCTTCTTGATTCATTGATTTAATAAGTTTTAGTAATAATAGATCCTCTAAATCTTTATGTAATCCTAGAAAATTGTTGATTTCCTCTACCTCTTCGCAACTGATGTTTTCTTTAAAGGAGTTACTCATATCATTGTTTTGAATAAAATTCTTGTCTAGATCCTCTAAGCTTGGTTTTATAATTTTTAAGGGTATTGGTTTTTGTATAATATCTTTGTATTCTTTATACCATCCATCATCCAGTGTATGATATTATTGATTATTGATATTCTTACTATTGTCGTATGTGATTGGGAACAAACCTGTTCCCACAACTATTTCCTTGTCTGGGGATACTGCTGCTTTTTTTAAGACTTCAGAGATTGTTTAAGTATTATCCCTTTTAATTATTTTTTTAATCAGTACATTTTTCCTTCTATTGGTTTCTTCAATATCACTGGTTTCATCAATAGATGAAAGCGAAAAGTCAATAGTTCCCATGGTCAAATCAAAACATGATTTCCTTCTTTGGCTGCTAGTAGATATCTAATTTTTTGGGGAGTTATTATTTGATACAATATTTCTCACTAAATAGATTTTTTTTTGAGTAACACTCTGTAGTTCTTGTATTTAATCCTATTTTATTTTTGGATTTCCCTTCATCGATTAGTTTTGCTAAAGGAGATATATGTTTTCTTGATCCATGATTTTTGTTTTCTTTAATGGTTTCTGGAATACAACATTGATTTGTTCTTCCACATTTGATATAATCATATCCTTTCAAATTTATGGGGTTACAACTTGTATCCACATTATCCTTATCTTGTAGAGGGGGATAGTTAGTAAAGAAAAACCCTCCAGTATCCTGATTAAAAATTAATTGAGGCATGTGTTCTATAGGAATCAGGAACCTAGGGTAGTAAAAAATTTCCCCTTCCTCAACTAATGAGGGAGACCTATCTTTCTTAAGAGATGAATTTGGTTTCTGTCCAAATATTAGTTTAAGGATTGTTGTGTTTAAACATCTATTCTGTTCTATTTTCTTATGATAAAAGAAAAAAATATTGTCTGTTATGCCGCCTTTGAAATATTCTGGGAGTAAATGGTAAGTGGTTCTATTAATAATAAAGTGTATATGTTTAAGGTGTTCTAATATGCTTGTAGTCTCAATCAAAATTTTAACCTTAGAGGAAACCATATAGTCCACTTCCAGGCCTATTACTTCACCAAAACCATTCCCAATTTCATAAATAATTTGGCTGTGGATTAATTCAACATGCATATTTGGAATCATAATCCATTTCATAATATCAATTTTGTTGAAGATATTAGGGTTAAAATTAGGTTCCAATTTTATAAACTTAATTTCATGCCCTAGACAAAAAAAATTGTGCTTCAGATAATAACTTCTGTCTAATGAATAAATTTTTACATTCAAAATAAAAAAAGTTGTTGGATAGTATAGTGATACTGTAATATAAGAAAATGTTGTTTATGGAATAAGAGTATTTTGATACTCAAATCATTTATTACCTTACATTTAATGTTTAGAGTGGAGGGATAAATAAGATATTCCCTTTTATTCTCAAATACACAAAGGAAGGATCCAAATTGATAAACCCAAAAAGGATCAATGCATAAATGAGTAAATCTATTGGAAATAAGAATAAAGAAGGAGATCCTAGGTTTCTCTCTTAAAATGTGTGTGAATGAATGTGAATGTGTGATAGATTTAGAATTATTAAGGATTTGAATTGAATAAGAGAAATATGTTAACCTTGAAATATTGCAGATACGAAGAATGCTATTTTCTGAAGCCTATGTTGAGTTTCTGGAAAATCTGAGATCAGATCTGGAATAGACACGCAGAGATAAACAAAACCCATAAATATTTTTTTGTTCTGAGATAGTTCTAATTTGTACCCTCAAGTCAATGTCACCATTGGCCAAAATTTATAATTGTGCCCTAGGGAAAAATTGACCTAAAAAGTCTCAGACTCGAATTTTATTTTTGGATCCTAGAAGTTTGCCGAGAAGGGTATCTGAATCCCCATCCCGATCTGCTATTCCAAACCTGTACTTGCAAGACAAATGGTTTTTTTTTTTGGGGGGGGGAGAGGTTTGCCTTAGTCAAACCCCAATTTAGGAATTAACCTTGCAATCAATAATGAAATAAAGAATGCTAGCAAGTAGTAGAAGTAAATCTAATAATGAAGCTATGATATTCAATAGATATGCAAGTGTATTTCAAATGTAAACAAGTATGTAAATATGAAATCTTGGATTCAATTAGAAATGATAAACCTCCTTGATTATATGCTTGGAATCCACCTTGAAGGGAGAATGAATGAGTCTTGAGGATGTACAAAGGATCTTAAAGGAATATCACTCCACCATGATGGATAGATCTAGGGTTTGAAGGACAAATCTTGAATGCTTGAACCAAATCCCTTAAAAGGATTGAAAGCTTGAATCCTTGATCTTCAATGGAGAACTTTGAATGCTTGAGAGGAAGACTTGAACAATTTCAAATCTTGACAACATGTAGAACAATGAATGCTTGAACTTTTTGCTTGATGACTTCTTTAGAAGCACTTGATCATACTTGGTTCTTCACTTAGAGAGACTTAGAGAAAATGAGAGGAGAAACATTCCTTTTATATGAAAATAGGGCACAACCTTCTAGAGAGGCCAAAATAGGAGAATTAAATTCCAATTAAACTCATGCCCCTAGAAGAGGACCTATATTAAATATAATTTAAGAATCATCACTTTGAAACCCAAAACAGTCGACCCGAAAGTGGGAAATGAATTTTTGATGACCTCCGACAGTTGACAAACTTCCAAATTTGAAAGGGGAACATAGGTCAAAGTTGAGGTCATCCTTGACATAGGTGAAGGTTGAGGTCAACCTTGACCTAGGTGAAGGTTGAGGTCGACCTTGACCCAGGGAGTCAGGACCCCTAGAAAACATGCCAGTTGGGATGGAAGGTGCCCAGAGAGGCCCAATCAAGGTCCTAAATAGGCAGAGGAGTAGGAGAGGATGCATAAATGAGGGGAAGATATGATGGTAGTAAAAAATACCCCATAAGGAGGGATAAATGTTATTAACATGGTGTTATGCCCTGCATACCTATCCCTACATTTTGTGTGCAAAATGTTGGGTCCCCCTTTTTGCTTGTGGCTTTTGCCTTTGCTTCTTTTTGTTTCTTTTGTTTCCCCTCTGGGATTTATTTCCATAGGGGTTGTTTTGATTCATTTTTGTTTCCTTTTGTCTTTGGGACTCGGTCCCAGATTTTGTTTTGTTCTTTTAGGGTCGAGCCAGATTCTGGACTCTAGGATTATCTGCCATTATGTCTTCTTTTGCGAGAAGGTATGGTTGCATAGAACCCCCAGGCCCAGAGTCTAGAGGTCTTCTTGTTCTGGAGCTTGTGGAAAGAAAAGTGTAACCTTTTTTTACCCTAAGGGTATAAATAGAAGTTGTCTATCATTTTCACATTTACCGCGATCAACACTTAGAGCATTCAGAGCGATTAAGGTGATTAAACAAGCTTTTTCTCCTGCTGTTTAGTGCTTAATTACTAGTATTTTACAGTGTGTGCTCAGGGTGGTTTTGAAGGTTAACTTGTTGTAGAAAATTTTAACATTCATCCTTCCCGCATTTCTCATGTTCTAGGTAAGCCTTCGTCTTTCACTTTCTGGTTCTTGCTCTTTTTTCTCTAGTTTTGTTTCCTTTCTGTTTCTTGCTTGTTCTGGTTTTGTTTGTGGTTTTCATTTCTATTTTTGTTTTTGGTTGCCTCCCATTGGTGGGTTGGCACTAGCACAGGGTTTTCTTCCCTCTATGTAGTTGTAGTCTAGGGCAGTCTTGTACATCGTTGTATAATAGTGTAGTTAGCTGCTGTACATTTTGTAAACTTCTATATATTAGCAATATATATATGCCTCAGCCCTTTGTAATTTTGATGTATATCTTGTGTGTATCCTCTTGTGCCCATGTCGATCTCGCCATACCATTTTCATGTCTTCCCAAAATCATGAGCTCGCCCTCTTGGTAGAATACCGCTTGGTTCAGACTCGACACCTTGCTAGTTTGAGCCTTAGTGGTTTTCTCTCTCCCTGTCATGTCATTCTTTATGATGGGATTAACTTCCCATGAACAAGCATTCAAATCCCATCCCATTTGGCATTTACTCCCCCCCGTGTCAGACCAATTGCTATTATTAAATGTCTTTATGCCATCTGTCACGTGGCCACGTGATGACCCACGTCATCCAAATACGGCTTACTACTGGTTGCATCGACAATGGCTAGTTTGTTTGGACTTTGGGTCTCAGTGAGTCTCTTGGCCTTCATCTCATTCTCATCACCTAAGCTAGTACACTGGAGTCCCTGGGTGTTTGTCAGAATCTGACCATGTTCATTTCATTATTCTAAGATTTTGGCATACGCTAACACATTTCTTTGGAGAGGTGCGAAGTGGTGATGAATTCCCCAGAGTTCCTAATGCCTTTTTATTATATCATGTTCTAATAGTTCTTTGATCCTTGTAGGTTGCAAATTGATCAATAAGATGTTTGAAGTGATTGCTCCTCTTGATAGCCCAGAGCTACCCACTACATCTACCCAGACATCTACTAAAACAAAGATCGAAAGGATGCTAGCAAGGATTCCACTAACATACAAGTACCTAAAGGAGGATGTTATGGTAGGGTCCAAAGTGGACTCTAAATTACAAGACATAACAGACACAGAGCCCAGACTATGGGCAGAAATGCAGGGCTTGGTCTGAGCCATTTACCAATAGCAGACCATCGAAGACAAGATGGAAATTAACATGGCCACCTCTGGAATCGTCAAGGCAGCAAGTTTTCCTTTCTTGGTGTAAGAACTTGAGCTGATACTCCAACTAGAAACAAACTACAATGCCCCCACTCAGGTTGTTTTTCTCTCCGATCCCCGGCCGCTGCAATATCCAGCAAATATCGTCAACCTGGATGCAACAACTTTCGCTTCAGGGCTGGGAATCTCGTAATTTATAGGGGCCTTTGTTTTTACCTGGTCTGCATCACTAGGGGAGTTAGAAGGAGATACCCTCCTCTCCCAACAACATCTCAATACTCACTGGTTGAAATCCCCAAAAAGGGATCATAAAAAGATGAAGCTTGAGATTCCCCAGACCGAATTTAAAGAATGTATACAGGCAGGGATCATATTTCTGAGTAGGATCTTTGGAGAGCCCCATGCCCAATATTTATTGGTGTGGATGTACTAATTCCTATACTGCATAACCACACACAGTCTGAAATTCAATTGGGCGGCCATTATCACCAATCATGTAGACACATAGCTGAAAGGGGTCCTCCTAACCTCAAATTTTTACATGACCTCTTATGTATTTTGGGTACTGGCCTAACAGAGACCTGCTTTCTAGGGTTTGCAAGCAGTGGGAGTCCTCGAGGATGGGCCCAGCCAGTCGACACCATGGAATCATTACCCCCAGCTCTAGTGGGAACTCAACTTCCCTAACTTTTGCAGGGTAAATGATGCCTTCGTTTACTACAAAATTTTGACACTCACCCGGGATTCTAGATACCGGTTATCACAAGAGGTGATGAACCTGGTGAACACCTACAACAATTATTTCATTCAGTTTGAGAAGCATACCTACATTCGGGTGACCAACTTCTTTGGGAAACCCTATCTTCTTCCCCATTATTATGGGGAAAAAATTATTCTTTTGGAGTTTTGCAGGCAGATCATGGAGCTACACGCTCTCTTCACATTGAAGAGGTGAAAAATGTCCCATTCCAAATCTCATGTGGGATCTATTCTTGTAATTTGGCCATGGAAAAAGAGGCAGACAATGAATTGAAGAGTCTAGGATTGGTGGAATTCCACCACACCAGGAAAAAATTTGATCCACTAGGCAAGATAGCACTGGCGTTTCCCCGGGCATTTGACCCCCATACAAGTGACATTGAGGACTTCTGGGTGGATTACCAAGATAGTTTTGATCTCTGGGCACACTGACATTCTAAGATTTCTAAAGGATTAATGAAGGCCCTTGGGCTTCAGGATTTTCCAAAAGGATTTTTAGATGAGGGGCCGCTGAAGGCCCCAGAATATAAGGAAAGAGGGATTGATAAGCTAGATCTTGCTTCGGTGGATTGGGACACCCCAGAGAATTTGAACATCGATGCTGTAAGTAGTCCCATCTTTGACGTTAGCCATAGGTACTTTCAGAGGGTGTGTCCAAAATCCACCCGAAAGGGTCCAATCATGCGGAAGGCTACTTCAACATTCAAAGCTGCATGACCCAGTAAGATAAAGGGGAAAGAGAAGGAAAGTGTCCCAGCCCTGGAACCTCCCTAGGAGCCACCCCACATCATGGTACAAATTCAAGAGAAAATGGAGGTGATGAAGCTGACAAGTAAAAGGATAAGTGAGAAACTCTCACTCGGCCTCCTCGCAACTCTAGTGGCCTCTGCCAGCCTGGTGGGGTCCCCATCATTGGCAGTGCTTATGCACAACAAGTTTTTTCCAGAGTAGAATCCACATATATTTTGGATGTCAGGATCCCACTCCAAATAAAGAAGAAGAAAAAGGTGGCTCCCATCCCAAGCATAGCCACGAGTCTCGGTATGCCCGATATTCTAGCAGTGGATGTCAGTTTAGACTCCCCCATGTTGAATGAAATTTTAGATTATTCATCCCCACATGATGATTTCGATGACACCTTTGAGGCGGATGAGCTCATGGACCTCCATGAGGATACATTTCATGCGGCAGAGGAGATTGCCTCTCAGGATAGAGAAGTGACCCCTACGGAACAAGAAGCTGCCACAAAGTAGGAAATCTAGGAGGAAGCGTAAAAGAGGTAGATAGAGAGAGAGAAAACACTGGTCCAAGAGACCGAGGATGAAAAAGGGAAAATTCTAGATAAAAAACTGACAACTGGGGAAACCAGACCAATGGGATCAACTGTAGCCGGGTACCTATGCCACCTTCACAAAATATTTTAGTAGAGATAGCTATCTCGATGGATGAGGCTGAAGCAGGAGAACAACAACAATGGCAGGACAGGGAAGTCCCTAAAAATATAGGTAATATAGGTACAGGTGGGGAAATCCCAGATACCACCAACAACAATGCCAACCAAGTGGAAGATACTGAGATACCCAGAGAATGGGAACATGAACATGAACAAGAGAAGGGAAAGGAGCCTGATCACATTGAAGATACCGGGAATGCACCACTAGATTCCAAAGGGAGTCTAGACACTCAGGCCATAGCTACAAAGCCACCCCAGTAGCCCTAATGGCTGGTTGAATCTACAAAGAGAAAGGCCCCGATGGTTGTAACAAGTGTTCCACTCTCTCTAGCATAAATGATGGCCCCGAATGCCGAGGCCAAGAAGCCTAAGAAAGCACAGATAGTCCATACCCTCCAGAGTAGTCCAAAAGGAAATACAGATGTGGAAATCGCAACCCCTCCCCCAGATGCAGGTGCAGTGGTGGTAAGGGCCAAAGATTACTCTATCATAGAGGTGGTGCTGGGGAGGAGAGATAAGCAGGGTGAGTTGGACCTGCTGAAAGAGGCCGCCAGAGTGGTGGAGACCTGATACATTAAATAGGGCCATAAGTTAAAGGAGGAAAGGGAAACCAATACAAATCTCCTCGCACTTCTGGCAGGGCTTACAAAGCCTTTGGCCGAGGTCCACCCGAAAGCTTCTACCTCTGGATTGTCACTTGCGTAGGGCAACATGGATTCTCTAAGGGCCATAAAAAAGAAGGCCCAGGCTGTAGATGGGTGGGTAACAAAGTAGATAGTTGCCGTAAGGAAATTTTTAGTGGCATCACTCCCAGATCTTTATCAGATCAACCTTCTCCTTGGTCGAGCAAGTGCCTCCGTTGCCGTGTGGGAAATGGACTTAGAAAATTATGAAAAATGGAAGGCCAGGTTGGAAGAAGTTTTCAACACCCAAGAGGAGGCCGTTACAGAGGGAGGTATTTTGGGAGACAAATCATATGATTCCCTCTGGGCCTAGTACTCCAGACTTGGCCTCAAGATTGAGGTATGTAAGGAATTGGTTAAGGCCCTGAAAGAGAAGATAACTACTACCCAGTATCCTTTGGGCTTATTTGAAGCATTTTTGGTAAGGGTGTCACAAGTCAACCCCTTCACCACTGGATCATGCACTCTAGAGGAATATGTCCTCAGTAAATTTGATGAGTTCATGGAGTCCCAGTATCACACCCCCGGGTATTTTGATGGAAAGAAGTTAACAAGGTTGTCTAAGATGATGCTCCGGACGCATGATGTCGTGAAGTTGGTGGATGAGTTTCAGAATGGTGCCGGAGAAGTTGAAGAGAATATTGAAGTGGTCTGTGGCCAATGTGATGGCATTAGGGACATAGATGAGGAGGCTATGGGCCAAGTCTTGGAAGCATTCAGGAAATTTAAGGAACAGGTTCCTCCGGATTTTGGAGATGATCACTAACAGGTGCAGTTTTGTATACATTCATTCTTTTGGAATGCAAGTTCCCAGATCCCAGAATTCTAGATTTAATAGTTTTGTATTATTTCGGTGACTAGTGTCCCAGTTCCCAAAGCCAATTGGTCACTTTCAAAGCAGTTAATAAGGATGTCAGAAGGTAGGTGACTCTAGCAAGGCACGTTAGCTCAGAGAATGTTTTTGATAGGTGATCTTCCCAAGGCGCTTCCCCAACATTGAACACCTAGCGCATCAGAGATAGTGAGATGCTCTTTCACTGATGAGGCATGTTGCCTCGATCCTCAGGGGATCAGATTTCTTCTTTTCTCTTTCTGGCTCTCTTTTTGAGGCAGATTCTTCCACTCCTCCTTTCTTGTCTCTTTCTTCTGACATGTCAGACCTTTTCGATCTTGAGGTCTTTTGTAGTGTGGTGCAGGTAGTACCAGCCACCAAAAATTATATTATATTGGTTGAAGTGTAAATATGAGTTAGGTTAGTTTTAGGGCAAAATGTGTATAAATAATAAGTCTGAACTCATTCCAAGGGTCGGCAAAATTGATGATTTTGCAGTCCATAGCTATAGCATTTTAGTTTTTCAGTTCCTAGTTGCAGAGCTCAATGCTCCTTAGTCTTTAGAAGCTATCAATAGTTAGATGCTTCCTTGGAGCCACCATTATTGTATGCACTAGTGTTGGCTGGAAATCCGTTAATGAAGAAGGAAGGATTCTTGCAATGTTTTTGTTGGTCCCTTGGCTTCTGATTTAATTCTTTTTGTGTTTTATGTCCCTTATGTCCCTTGCTCTCAACATGGTAAGTAGATTAACAACCTTCTTTTCCCCTCGCTATTAGATAAGTATGAACTGTTGGTTCTATGTTTATTCAGTATTTAGTGTAGCATGCTAGAGCATGGTTGATGTTTTGAATGTTTAGCATAACTATAAATAGATGGAATACTTCTAACCCTGATGTATCTTTTGAAGTTTATTTGGTAAAGTTGATGCATGCTTGCAGGAAACCCCACTTACCTAAATCCCTAGAGAAGATGAGCCGAGATAACTAGCTATCCCCTCGAACAAAATAGTCACATTGCTAACTTAGCTCTCGCACCATTGAGACCCGACTCTCATGTGCTTGAAGGCTTGGGGAATCTCATTTCCCAGGACAACCTTTATAGGTGAAGGTGGCTGGTACCCCGGTACCCGGTGACAAATTACATTTGTTGGCAGACCTGGTCACAAACCCCTGTCAATAGAAACTGGTGCTAGAAAGAGGGTATGAGTTCATCCCCTTCTAAGGACTTATAATTTACACCGCCTGAGGGTTCCTGAAGCCATAGTTTTAGGAAGCAAACCTTTAGTGGGATTTGATCATTTTCACCAACCTGATTTGAAAGAACCCTTAGATCAGCCCCTAATCCCAGAATGTTTATGGAACTCGAGCCTCTCGCTCGAAAGAAACGGACCCCGCAAGCCAAGCCAACCGCTATTTTTTGGGGATCTACTACAGCTTAGAATATCCACGTCTCCCAGACAACCCTGAGAATTAACATCCAGCCTAACCAAAATCTAACACCCCCGATGGTTGCGTATTTTTGCAACACCATGTCCCTAATGGGAACATTTCCAGGTGCAACCAATGATCTTCCTGCATACCCAAAAAATATTTTCCCTTGAAATGAGCACTTAGGCTCACAAACCATAGAAGAGCATCTATAGGCATATAAAGATGCCATGAACTAACACCAGACCCAACATCAAGACGTTGTGACCTGGATGTTCCCTTTATCCCTGGGAATGAATGAGCTGAACTGGTACCTTAACCTACCTACCAACTCCATCAACAGTTGGCAGGACATGGAGGATGCCTTCTTGGCGGCCTTTCATGTGCACGTGGACCCGACATGGTCCCATAGCCAATTCATCTCCATTAGGAAGGAACTAAATGAACCCCTTACAACATTCAACCACCGTTCTAATGCACCTTAAAGCGGTGCATAGGTCCTTTCATCCCATTTGTGAATGTAACCATCCAGACATACCTAAATGTGATGGACCCTTTCGTTGCCACTCTCCTATGGAGAACTACCACCCCCACTGACCGGGATACTCTGGCGAAGGTTTACAACCTAGTCTTGGATTTGTCCCATGGTCTTAACAAATCTCTAGGCAGGATTGGGCAGAGCATGCCTTTTAATATGATACCCAACATAACTTCTTATGCCAGGGGATATAACCCCAATTAGGCAATGGGTGCCCCTGGGATGGCCATGAGTCCCCCACCACTGCCGATAGACCAATAGGCCTGGTACATATATCCATCTCAAACTCAGACAATAACATGTCTGGAATTTGTTCCCTGGAACTAGCCGTAACAAATACAAAAACCACAGACACAACCTGCCAGAGTGCCTTTCTTCCAGTCATCCACAGCTGGAGGATTTCCACCCTTGACTCTGGTACCCACTGCCACCTTCCTGGCAACCAACAACAACAACTATCACATTGTGACATGAACACTCAACTGTTCACCAAGGTTGAATCCCTCTGGTGACTATTGTCCTCACTGACTGTGGACATGGGACAACTGAAGGTGGGGTCTCTTGCACCCCACAACACTAATTCCCAGAGAGGAAATATTTTCTCCGGCCAATGAAATAACAATTCCAGAGGAAGGAATTACAACAACAGGCCTCGGCCCAACCAACAGCAATAGAACAATAATGCTAACATTGAAGGTCCTCCTCTAAACCAAAGCACCAATCAGGGTAGCATTGGACCTTCCCATTTCATGCTAGTCATAGAACTCCAACCCTTGACCAATTGGTGTAGATTGCATGAAACATGCTCTCATTCCTAGGTAAACTATACCACGCTGGAGAAATTCATCATGATCTCCCAGCTGGACATGCAACAAACTGCTGACCCTACTCCCATAGAACCTCCCATACAAGAGCCCACTCACGGTGCCTTCACCCGTGAGACTATCTTATTTGGAGTAGACAAGGAAGATGAAGAAGAACCTGAACTATAGGGGTTATTTGATTAATCTATTCTGGCCTTTGAGACCAATGCCTTCACCAACCCACAAACTCCCTACAACACTCAGAGTCAGGCTGGTAAAGGACCAATTTACACACCCACACCTCCCAAAGATACCCCTCCCTGGGAAAACACAACTGATCACTCCTTTCCTCCAAAAGGTTCTAGCTCTAACCAAGCTAAGGACCTGGCCAAGGGAAGCCAACAATTCCTTGGGGGGAGGTTTGACACCACAAAGGTGTTAGAATGAACCACCACCTCCATGACCTTGATGGAGGTTTTGTTGAACTATCCCAAGCAGAGGAAGTCTCTTCTGAAGCTCTTGGGAAACCTGGAAGCCGTCAGTCACCCACCTAAGACTGTCACTTTTGATGACACCAACATGACTATCTTCTGGGAAAACATTGAGGATCCTCTCTTCTTACTAGGCTTGAACATACAAGGGAATAACCTTCATAATTTCTTGGTATATTCTAGAGCTTCATGTAACGTCATGTCCGTATCCATTTTCCAGAAGCTCAGACTATATCCTACTCCATCCAATGGCACAGTATTCTAGCTGGACAAAAATGTTGTAAAGATGGTAGGTGAGCTAAAGAACATTCAGATTTAGCTCATCCAGGACCCCCGGATAGCCATTGTAATTGACATCCAAGTGGTGGACATCCTGGAGAGTTATGGGATGTTACTAAGTCACAATTGGTCTAAGTCCCTCAATGGGTATTTCTCGACCGACTTCCCCCACTTGTGGCTCCCCTGGGAGGGGGAATCTAATTAGATCCAGGTAGAAAGTGAACCCCAGATGAAACAAGCCCTCACCAAAGTTGAGAGGGTAAATGAAGTCCTCTTCTCTGAGACTTCCCTTGGGGTGTACAAACCCCTTGAGATCTTAACATTCGATTTCACCCCTGGGGAAGATCCCATAGTTTCCTAGAGAATGCAGGACCTAGATAAAAAACTAAAGGGTGAGGTTAACTCATAGGGTACCACAGTGACCCCTGCTACACTCTTTTCTGACACCTAGTGCTAGGTACATTATCAAAAGAATTCAGAGCTAGAGTGTGAGCCATGCCTTTCTGCTGCTACCCAACACATCAACACCCTCCAGGAGAAAGAAAACAAAGCTGATTCCCTGGGACCTAGTACTTTTGGTAGTGCCTCTTTGACACTGTCTATCCAGGAATCACAACCAAAAGTATCTGTAGAGGTAAACCTCACCTATGAGCCATCAACACTGGAGGAAACTCCTCTCAACCTTCCCAAAAATAATCCAAAGGCCACTTTGCCTTCCTAGCCCCAGACAATGAATGATGACTTGTGGACCCTTAAGTTCGATGGGTCCCAGTCCAAACAAGGCTGTGGGGCCAGAGTGGAACTGATCAACCCACGGGGGAAATCCTTCCTCGCATCTTATAGGCTGTAGTTCAACTACACGAACAATATAACAGAGTATGAGGCCTTGGTCCTTGGACTCCTATTTGCATTAAGAAAGGGAATCACTCACCTCTGGGCCCTGGGTGATTTAGAGTTGATTGTAAAGCAGGCCAGAGCCAATACACTTGTCATGATAAAAGGATAGCTGCATATTGCAACTGGGCATGGAGCCTCATCAAATATTTTGATGCCTTTGGCATTGAACTCATTCTCTAGAAAAGAAACTATGTTCTGGATGCCCTCGCTGTATTTGCCAACACTATTGAGCCAATGGCTGGCTCACGGCTCTAGAAATTCTCTGTTGAGATGATCCCCACCCCGTCCATCCTAGACAATGTCACTCACTTTTAAGTTTTTGAGGACGATCAGCATATCCTGGCCTTTATGGCCAATGCTGGTGTTTTTGAGGACCAAATAGTGGAAGAAAGAGATCACGATGATACTAGACAAGGTGAAGAAGATGATGGGATCATAGGCTTACCAACCAACACCATCCCAAAGGAGATGGTAGTGCTAGAATGAATCTTTGACTTGGACCCGCGGGGCCGGGAAAATATATCATCCTCCTTTGAGGGAAGAAAATCTAAAAAAGTAAACATTGGCCAACCTGGTGAGGAAAAATTGGTGCACATTGGCACCTCCTACTCCCCTAAGGAGAAGGAGAAGATTCTCGTGGTCCTCCGAGAATACATTGATGTAATTTCATGGGGGTATGAGGATTTGAAAACATATGACACATCCATCATGACCCATACCATCCCACTCAAACCTGATGCTAATCCCTTCCGGCAAAAGCAAAAACCTATTAATCTGTTGATCGAGCCTCTAATCCATCAAGAGGTTCAGAAACTGCTGTCAGCCTGGATCATCTTTCCAATTCGACATACAACATGGGTTGCCAACCTCGTCCCTATGAGGAAGAAAAATAGCGAGATCTGCCTTTGTGTGGAATTTCAAAATTTGAACAAGGCATCTAAGAAGGATAATCACCCTCTCCCCTTATTGGATGAGGTACTGCAAATTGTGAATGGATCACAAATGATGTCCTTCCTAGGCAGGTACTCCAGGTATAACTAGGTTTGGTTAAATATGAAGATAGATACAAAATGATGTTCACCACAAAGTGGGGAATATTTGCATACTGGAGGATGCTCTTTGGCCTGATCAATGTAGGGGCCACATTTTAGAACGCTATGAACATTGCGTTCGAAGGCCTAGTAAACTGGTGCATAATCATCTACATGGATGATTTGATCATCTTTTCCTGAGATAGGTGTGATCATTCTGCCCACCTCACCCAGATTTGTGAGAGATGTCACCGGTATGGGATATCCCTCAACCCAAAGAAATGTATATTTGGGGTCATTAAGGGGAAACTGCTTGGGCATATTGTCTTCGAGAAGGGTATATCCATTGACCCTGAGAGAGTTGAAGCACTGCTAAATCTACAAATTCCTGACAGCAAGAAAGAAATGAGGTCTTGTTTTGGGAAGATCAATTTTGTCTGGAAGTTCATCACTAGATTCGCTGAGATAGTGAAGCCACTCAATGAAATGATGAAGAAAGATACAAAGATTGAGTGGAGTCCAGAAGCAAAGCGAGCGTTCACCTAGATTAAAAGATGATTGTGGAGGCACCAGTCTTGGCTAGTCTGGACTATTCCCTCCCTTTTCACATATATTCCTTTGCTTCTCTCCATCTTGCTGCAATAGTTTTGACCCAAAAGGTTGAAGGGGAAGAATGACCAATAGATTTCATGAGCTCCCTCTTTAAGAATTCCAAAGTCTAGTATTCACCTTTGGAAAAGCATGCCTTTTCTCTCATTCGCGCTGTGAAGAAATTCTAACATTGTATTCTCTGGAGCAAAGTGCACGCTATCATCTTGGACCAGGCAGTAAAATCTCTGCTGAAGTAGAGTGAATTGGGTGAACAATGGGGGAAATGGATGGCCATCCTCCAAGAGTATGATTTGAAAATGCAACCCATGAAAATAGTCTGAGGCTAGAGACTATGTAGAGTGATGGCAGAAGAGACTCCCCACATCAAATGCCATACATACACAGTAGAGTCCATCACTTGAGATCCATGGTATACTATCCTAGTATACTTATTGTTGAACAATAGATGTCCAAAGGGGCTACCCCCAAACAAACATCACACCTTGCAGCTGAAAAGCACACACTTCATGATAAAAAATGGAACAATTTTCCATAGGAATTATGAAGGGGTATACCTCAGGTGCATAGACAGGGACTAGGCTGCAAAAATGATCGATGAATTTCATGGGCCGTTTGGAATTGGGCATGGCTTAGCTGACGCCACTGCCCATCAAATCCTTCGGGCGAGATACTATTTGCCCTATATCTTCAAGGATGTCTACACTCACATTAGGAGATGCCACACTTGCTAGACAGAGGCACATTATGAGTGGAACCTGGCCATGCCTTTACAGCTGGTCTTTGAACCTAGACCTTTCACCCAATGGGTATTTGAATTTATCAGGTAAATCAACCCTAACTCATCTGCCAACCAGCGGTACATTTTGATCGCTACCAATTATTGCACCCGGTGGTCTGAAGCAATCCCTTGTAAAAACAACACGATAGACATAGTTATAAAATTCCTGGAAGAAAACATCGTCACAAGATTTGGAATGCCCTTTGCTATAGTATGTGACAATGGTCCAATGTTTACTTCAGCACAATTAATTGAATGGACCTATTATAGAAAGATCACTCTGAATTTTTTCAACAACTATTACCCCTAGGGGAATGGTGTGGCTGAATCAACCAACAATAATCTACTTGAGGTGATCAAGCATCTGTTAGAACAGAACCCCCAGGACTAGCACCAAAAGATTAGATTCAATCTCTGGGTAGATTGTATCTGAATAAATGCAGCCCTGGGGACATCCCCATTCCATCTGGTTTATGGATAAAATATAGTATTCCCCATCAACTTACAAATCGCAGTCTTACAGTTCATGCAGGAATTCAACAATAGGAACAATATCATGGAAGTTTGGCTTTTGAACCTGGTGAGAATGGAAGAACAAAGAGACATCCCTTGAACACTTTGCACATCACCAAGTAGTAGTAAAATGATGGTTTGACAGAAGAGCCTAGTACAAGGCCTTTTAGATTTCAGACTCGGTCCTCTTATAGGACAAGGCCCGAGAAAAGAAGGGAAAGCACACCAAATATCAACAACTCTGGCTCAGACCATATTTGATATCTGAGATCTATGGGGCAAGCACTTATCACCTCAATGCCATGACTGGGGAAGCCATCCCATTACCTGTCAATGGGCAGTTTCTCAAGCACTATTTTGAGTAAGTTATGTGGTAAGTTTGTCTGGAGTTGTAATATATGTAAATTTCTTGCTTGTAAATATCTTTCCCGGTGCTCT
Organism: Thuja plicata; assembly: GCA_018584345.1. Lineage (NCBI taxonomy): Eukaryota > Viridiplantae > Streptophyta > Pinopsida > Cupressales > Cupressaceae > Thuja > Thuja plicata. The sequence continues at coordinate 4,021,467 of MU223287.1, forward strand.
GTTTGGGGTACCTTGTCCTTGTAAATAGTCTGTCGGCCATCCTCGGGGATCACTTCCTTTTCTTTTTGTTTTCATTTTCTTTTGTTTTGTTTTGTTTCCCCAGGTTCCTAGTGTTTTTCCCTCTCTTTTGTAGACCGGTATGCTTCGCATAACATCTAGTCTCTGGAATGATACCTTTTGCATTTTGGTGAATTTGGAATCTATTGTTAGCATGGTGGAATTGGTCCACACTCCGAAGTTATTTTTTAAGTATGGTAAAAGGCTATGGGTAATCTTCATCCGATTCACATCTTGACAGTTTGGAAATCAGTTAAATCAAAAACAAAGGAACAAGTAATCGAACACACTGAGGGTAGATCGGTTGCACTGGTTTGTTGACTAAGTCTAAAAATCATTAAAATCTCCCGAGTCTAGAATCTTCTCTCCTATTTGGAAATTCAAAGTGGATGGAAAGGTGAAAGAAGTACCACCATTAAAATTAGCTAAGCTTAAGGTTAATGGTGAAAGGAGTACCACCTTCCCATCTAAGAAAAGAAAATAAAGGGAACTGAATAATGGAGAAATTTTGGTATCTGGGGAAACATGCAAGATATGACAAATGTGGGTGATATACTTAGTGCCTCTTCTCTGCTTCTCCCAGAGGTCATCAGCTTGGTTTTCTTTCAAAGCACACACTTCACAACTGACAAAAGACAAAGGATTGAATCATCGATGGGATGGATTTTTTTCGGACACCTCACACTTTGCAAGTAGAATGCTCCAGGTAAAGATTTATTCTGGTCTTACTAACCAGAGATTTTGAAGTACTCAAATGCACGAAGGCATCCATCCCAGATAGTCACCATTTGTTATGCCCTACATACCCATCCCTATATTTTGTGTGCAAAATGTTGGGTCCCCCTTTTCGCTTGTGGCTTTTAGCTTTGTTTCTTTTGTTTCCCCTCTGAGATTTGCTTCGATGGGGGTTTTTTTGTTTTGTTTTTGTTTACTTTTGTGTCTGGGACCCGGTCCTAGAGTTTGCTTTGTTTTTTTAGGGTTGAGCCGGATTCCAGACTCCAGGATTATCTGCCATTATGTCTTCTTTTGCGAGAAGGTATGGTTGCATGGAATCCCTGAGCCCAGAGTCTGGAGGTCTTCTTGTTTCAGAGTTTGTGAAAAGAAAAGTGCAACCTATTTTTACCCTAAGGATATAAATATAAGTTACCTATCATTTTCACATTTACTGCAATCAAACACTTAGAGTATTCAGAGCGATTAAGGTGAATTAAGGCGATTAAACAAGCTTTTGCTCTTGGTGTTTAGTGGTTAATTACCAGTGGTTTACAATGCATGCTCATGGTGGTTTTGAAGGTTTCCTTGTTGCAGAATGTTTCAGCATTCATCCTTCCCACATTTCTCACATTCCAGGTAAGCCTTTGGCTTTCGATTTCTAGTTTTTGGTTTTCTGGTTCTTGCTTGTTTTTTTCTGGTTTTGTTTCCTTTCTGTTTCTTGCTTGTTCTGGTTTTGTTTGTGGTTTTTGTTTTTGGTTTTGTTTTTGGTCGCCTCCCATTGGTGGGTCAGCACTAGTAGGGAGTTGTCTAGCCTCTGTGTAGTTGTATTCTAGGGTAGTCTTGTACATCATTATATAATAGTGTAGTTAGCTGCTGTACATTGTGTAGTTCTTTTGTATATTTTGTAAACTTCTGTATATTAGCAATGTATATATGCCTTGGACCTTTGTACTTTTGATGTATATCTTGTGTATATCCTCCTATTCCTATGTCAAGCTTGCCATACCCTCGCCATACCCTTTCATGTATTCCCAAAATTGTGAGCTCGCCCTCTCGGCAGAAAACCATCTGGTTCAGACTCGGCACCTTGCTAGTTTGAGCCTTGGCGGTTTTCTCTCTCCCTGCCATGTCATTCTTTATGGCGAGATTAACTTCCCATGAACAAGCATTCAAATCCCATCCCATCTGGCATTTACCCCCTTGTGTTAGACCACTTACCATTATTAAATGCCTTTACGCCGTCTGTCATGTGGCCACGTCATGACCCATGTCAGCCAAATACGACTTACTACCAGTCGCATCGACAACAGCTAGTTTGTCCAAAATTTGGGTCTCAATGAGTCTCTTGGCCTTCATCTCATTTTCATCACCTAATCTAGTACCCCAGAGTCCCCGGGTGTTTGTCAGAATCTTACCATGTTAATTTCATTATTTCAGGATTTTGGCGTACGCTAACATATTTCTTTGGACATGTGTGAAGTGGTGATGAATTCCACAGAGTTCCTAATTAATTTTTATTATATCATGTTCTAACAGTTCTCTAGTCCTTGCAAGTTGCAGATTTATTGATAAGATGTCTGAAGTGATTGTTCCTCCTGATAGCCCGAAGCTACCCACTACATCTACCCAGGCAACTACTAAAACAAAGATCGAAAGGATGCTGGCAAGGCTGCCACTAACCTCCAAGTACCTAAAGGAAGATGTTCTTGTAGGGTCCAAAGTGGACTCTAAATTACAAGACATAATGGACACAGAGCCTAGACTATGGGCTGAAATGCAGGGCTTGGTCCGAGCCATTTACCAACAGCGGACCACCGGAGACAAGATGCCAATTAACATGCCCACCTCCAGAATCATCAAGGAAGAAAGTTTTCCTTGCTCAGTGCAAGCACCCGAGCTGATACTCCAATTGGAAATGGAATACAACACCCCCACCCAGGTTATTTTTCTCGCCGATCTCTGACCATTGCAATATCTAGCAACTATCGTTAACCTGGACATAAAAAATTTCACTTCAGGGCTGGGAATCCCGCAATTTAAAGGGTTCATGATTTTTACCTGGTTGGTATCACTAGGGGAGTTTGAAGGAGCTGCCCTCCTCTCCCGGTAACATCTCCGTACTCACTAGTTGAAATCCCCAAAAATGGATAATAAAAAGATGAAGCTTGAGATCTCCTGGACCGAATTCAAAGAATGTATCCAGGCAGGGATCATATTTCTGAGTAGGATCTTCAAAGAGCCCCATGCCCAAGATTTCTCAGTGTGGATGTACTAATTCCTATACTATATAACCATGCACAGTCATACATTCAATTGGCCGGCCATTATTGCTAATCATGTAGACACACAACTGAAAGGGGTCCTCCTGACCTCAGAGTTTTACATGACTCTTATGTATTTTGGGCAACAAAGACCCACTTTTTGGGGTTTGCAAGCGATGGGAGTCCTCGAGAATGAGCCCGAATAGTCGACAACATGGAATCACTACCCCCAAGTCCAGTGGGAACTCAGCTTCCCTAACTTTTGCAGGCTAAATAATGCCTTTGTTTACCATAACATTTTGACACTCACCTGGGATTCTAGATACCAGTTATTGCAAGAGGCGATGAACCTGGTGAACACCTATGATAATTATTTCATTCAATTTGAGAAGCATACCTAAATTTGGGTGACCGACTTCTCTAGGAAACCCTATCTTCTTCTCTGGTATTGCGGGGACAGAATTATTATTTTAGAGTTTTACAGGCAGATCATGGAGCTGCACGCCCTCTTCACATTGAAGAAGGTGACAAATGTCCCATTCCTAATCTCATGCAGGAACTATTCTTATAATCTGGCCATGGAAAAAGAGGCAGACAATGAATTGAAGATTCTGGGACTGGTGGGATTCCACCACACCAGGAAAAAAATTGATCCACGAGGCAAGACAACACTGGCGTTGCCCCGGGCATCTGACCCCCATACAAGTGACACTAAGGACTTCTGGGCAGATTGCCAAGATAGTTTTGATCTCTGGGCACGCCGACATTCTAGGATGTTAAAAGGATTAATGAAGGCCCTTGGTCTTTGCAAGTTTCCAAAAGGATTTTCAGATGAGGGGTCGCTGGAGTCCCCAAAATACAAGGAAAGAGGGATCGATAAGCTAGATCTCACTCTGGTGGATTGGGGCACCCAGAGAATTTGAACATCAATATTGTAAGTAGTCCCATCTTGGAGGTTATCCAAGGGTACTTTGGGAGGGTGTGTCCAAAATCCACCTGGAAGGGTCTGATCATGCGGAAGGCTACTTCAACGTCCGAAGCCGTAGGACCCAGTAAGATAAAGGGGAAAGAGAAGGAAAGTGTCTTGGCCCTGGCACCTCGCCAGGATCCACCCTACATCATGGTACAAATTCAAGATAAAATGGAGGTGATGAAGCTGACAAGTAAAAGGATAAGTGAGCAACTCTCACTCGGCCTCCTCACAACTCAAGTGGCCTTCACCCGCCTGACGGGGTCCCCATCACTGGCAGCGCTTATGAGCGAACATGTTTTTTTCAGAGTAGAATCCACAGATATTTTGGATGCCGGGATCCCACTCCAAAGAAACAAGAAGAAAAAGGTGGTTCCCATCCCAAGCACAATCACGGGTCCCGGTATGCCCGATATTCTAGTAGTGGATGTCAGTTTAGACTCCCCCGTGCTGAATGACATTTTGGATTCTTTGTCCCCAGATGATGATTTTGATGACACCTTTGAGGTGGATGAGCTCATGGACCTCCATGAGGATACATTTCATGTGGGGGAGGAGATTGCCACTCAAGATAGAGAAGAGACCTCTGCGGAACAAGAAGGCCCAGAACAAGAAGTTGCCACAGAGCAGAAAATCTGGGAGGAAGCGCAAAAGGGGCAAACAAAGCAAGAGAAAACATTGGTCCAAGAGACCGTGGATGAAAATAGGCAAATTACAGATGAACAACTAACAACTAGGGAAACCAAACCTACAGGAATAACTGTACCCCCATTTTTCATGTTCCAGATGCCTTTGGTTACTCCAGGTGACAAATTTCCTCGGAGCACATTTGGCGAGGTTATCACGGCGGCCCAAATGTTAAACCTTGGCCAGGTACCTATGCAACCTCCACAAAATATTCCAGTAGAGACAGATATCCAGGACAAAGGAGGAGAACAACAATAATAGAAAGATGGGGAAGTCCCCAAAAATATAGGTAATATAGGTATAGGCGGGGAAATCCTAGATACCACCAACAACAACGCCAACCAGGTGGATGATACTGAGATACCCGGAGAGCGAGAACATGAATAGGAATATGAGAAGGAAATGGAGCCCGATCACATTGAAGATATCAGAAATGCACCACCAGATTTTGAAGGGAGTCCAGACACTCGGGCCATAGCTACAAAGCCACCCCAGCTGCCCCTATGGCTAGTTGAATCTACAAAGAGAAAGGCCCCGACAGTTGCAATAGGTGTTCCGCTCTCTCTAGCAGAAATGATGGCCCAGAATGCTGAGGCCAAGAAGCCTAAGAAGGCACAGATAGTCTATACCCTCCGGACTAGTCCAACAAGAAATATAGTTGTGGCAATCGCAACCCCTCCCCCAGATGCAGATGCAGCAGTGGTAAGGCCCGAAGATTACTCTATCACAGAGGTGGTGCTGGGGAGGAGAGATAAGCAGGGTGAGTTGGACCTGCTAAAAGAGGCCGCTAGAGTGGTGGAGGCCCGGTACATTAAATAGGGCCAGAAGTTAAAGGAGGAAAGGGAATCCAATGCAAATCTCCTCACACTTCTGGTAGACCTTACACAGCCTCTAGCCAAGGTCCACCTGAAATCTTCTACCTCTGGATTGTCGCTTGTGTAGGGTGACGTGTATTCTCTGAGAGCCATGAAAAAAAAGGCCCAGGTTGTAGATGGGTGGGTCACAGAGGAGATAGTCACCATAAGGCAATTTTTAGTGGCATCACTCCCTAATCTTTATCAGATTAGCCTTCTCCTCGGTCAGGCGAGTGCCTCCATTTCTGTGTGGGAAATGGACTTCAAAAATTATGAAAAATGAAAGGCCGAGTTGGAGGAACTTTTCAACACCGGAGAGGAGGCCGTTACAGAGGCAGGTATTTTGGGAGACAAATCATATGATTCCCTCCGGGCCTAGTACTCCAGACTTGGCCTCAAGATTGAGGTATGCAAGGAACTGGTTAAGGCCCTGAAAGAGAAGATAACTACTGCCCAGTATCCTTTGGGCTTATTTGAAGCATTTGTGGTAAGGGTGTCACAAGTCGACCCCTTCACCACCGGATCATGCACTCCAGAGGACTATGTCCTCGATAAATTTTATGAGTTGATGGAGTCCCAATATCGCACCCCTAGGGATTTTGATGGAAAGAAGTTAACAAGGTTGTCCAAGATGATGCTCCAGATGCATGATGTCATGAAGTTAGTGGATGAGTTCCATAATGGGGCTAGAGAAGTTGAAGAGAAGATTGAAGTGGTTCATGGTCAATGGGATGGCATTAGGGACATGGACAAGGAGGCTATGGGCCAAGTCTTGGAAGCATTCAAGAAATTTAAGGAATAGGTTCCTCTAGATTCTGGAGATGATCACTAACAGGTGCAGTTTTGTATTCATTCATTCTTTTGGAACGCAAGTTCTCGGATCCCAAAATTTTGGATTCAATAGTTTTGTATTCTTTTGGTGACCAGTGTCCTGGTTCCCAAAGCTGACCGATCACCTTCAAAGCAATTAATAAGGATGTCAAAAGGTAGGTGACTCCAACAAGGCACATCAGCTCGAAGAATGGTTCTGACAGGTGATCTTCCCAAGGCACCGCCCCAACATTGAACACCTGGTGCATCGAAGACAGTGAGCCACTCTTTCATTGATGAGGCATGTATCCTTGATCCCTGGGGGATCAGATTTATTCTTTTCTCTTTCTGGCTCTCTTCTCAAGGCCGATTCTTCCACTCCTCCTTTCTTGTCTCTTTCTTCTGACATGTCAGACCTTTTCCATCTCGAGGTCTTTTGAAGCATGGTGCAGGTAGTACCGGCCACCAAAAAATATATTATATGGGTTGAAGTGTAAATATGAGCTAGGTTAGGTTTAAGGAAAAATGTGTATAAATAATAAGTCTGACCTCATTCCTAGGGTCGACAAAATTGATGATTTGCATTCCATAGCTATAGAATTTCAATTTTTCAGTTCCTAGTTGCAGAGCTCAATGCTCCTTAGTCTTTAGAAGCTATCAATAGCTAGATGCTCCCTTGGAGCCACCATTATTGTATGCACCAGTGCTGGCTGGAAACCCTCTAATGAAGAAGGAAGTATTCTTACAATGTTGTTGTTGGTCCCCTGGCTTCTGATTTAATGCTTTTTGTGTTGTATGTCCCTTATGTCCCTTGCTCTCAACATGTTAAGTAGATTAACGACCTTATTTTCCCCTCGCTATTGGATAAGTATGAATTGTTGGTTCTGTGTTTATTCAGTATTTAGTGTAGCATGTTAGAGCATGGTTGATGTTTTGAATGTTTAGCATAACTATAAGTAGATGGAATACTTCTAACCTTGATGTATCTTTTGAAGCTTATTTGGTAAAGTTGATGCATGCTTGTAGGAAACCCCACTTACCTAAATCCCCAGAGAAGATGAACTGAGATAACCAACTATCCCCCCCAAAAAAATAGTCACATCCCCAACTTAGCTCCGGCACTGTCGAGACCCAAATCTCACGTGCTTGAAGGCCCGAGGAATCTCATTTCCCCGGATAACCTTTACAGGCGAAGTTGGCTAGTACCCTGATACCTGTTGACAACTTACATCTATTGGCGGACCTAGTCACAAACCCCCATCAACACATGGAAGTGCTTCCATTTTAAGATGATACATTAAACCCCCACTTTAGCGGGAGTATGAAAATTGAAAATACTCATGGTAAAGTTAGAATAAAGACTCTGGTGGATTGCAATGAGGTAGAATATCACTAAGTCAAAGACATGAGCCCCCAGACCAAGGATTATAACTCAACATACATGCATAAAGATATGGAAGTAAAGAGAAATTAATCATAGAAAACATACATGATTACACAAGTAAGACAAGAGCAATACTATAGATAACATAGCTTCATGATCTAATCCTACTAGAATGAAAGAAAAAGAGAGAAAAGAGATAGTGATTACCTCACCTAGTAAGATGCCCACCTTACCATGAATCACCAAGGAGGGAGAGCCCAATAGGTTCAACCATAAACTGTGCTTTCCAATTGTAATGCATCTTCTGACGGCTTTTGAAATATCCATAGATCCACATTCTTGTATCACTATGGAAAAATATATAAAATGCGTGTCTTTTTAGGATTTAGCAACTTATGTGCGTTACCTTCCAAGGATTTAGCATATTATAAAATTGCAAATGCGTATCTCTTCAAGATTTAGCAACTTATGTGCGTTACCTTATGAGGGTTTAGCAAAAAAATAAAAATAAAAATGCGTGTCTCTTTAGGATTTAGCATATTGTAAAATTGAAAATGCGTATCTCTTCAAGATTTAGCAACTTATGTGCATTACCTTCAGAGGATTTAGCATGCTACAAAAAAGGTTAGAACCAAAAATGCAATGATATAGAATGAGGGAGGCTGTGTATATGCCCCCCTCCTTAAGATGGCAAAGTACATACTATTTTGACATGTTAAGGAAAGAAAAGAGCAAGGATAAAGCCTTCTCCAACATCAAGACCATATCCATAGGCAACACCCAGTCCAAGCCAAGAAGTTCATAGCTCCTATGAGGCCATGGAAGGGACGAATGAAAATATATATCATGCAAGAAGTGAAAAAGTAACCCTTGTGAGGGATAACACACGATTCAATTTTCAAGGTGAGAGATTTATCAACCATGGAAACCCAATGTCAAACAAAGAAATAGGTTATGATCAAGGAAATAGATCCTCAATGTAAACCAAAATTTTCATGTATGATTGGATCCGGATATCACATAATAGATATATATTGCTTAACCAAGGGAAAAGTGGATCCCAGGAAGACATAAAAGAAGGGGATGACATCCTTGCCCCCCAAGCGTAGGAACAAGGATGAAAGGGGACCTATTATATCGCTCACAACAATATGCAAGACAATGAGCCCCCAAGGATTAGGCTAACATTGTTTACATAATGTAGAGTTCCATAATAGGAACATAAATATTATTTAGAGAAAACAGGATTGAAATACAACTCATTGCCACATGTTAAATAAATAATTTTACTATCAATGAGCTGCCTAATCTTATAATATAAAGCTTCACATTCATTAGTAGAGTGATCATTTAATCTATGATAGAAACACAAAGGAATAATCTTCAAGTGTAGACTACGTTTCTTTTTGCGTTTAGGTCTAGTAATCATCTTAACACGAAGGAGTTTAGGCAGAACAACCTCTTGGTCAAATTCCTTCATAGGGTCATCATGTTTTGAAGTGTTATTTGAGACATTTGTAACATTGCTATGTTGTTGATGATTAAATCCCAATCCATAAGAATGCTCATTCCCCCCATTCTGTAAGGGCATTTTAATTCCCTTTTTATGCTTAGCACATCCTTGACTATGGAATCCTTGTTTAACTAGTAAATGATACCTAGGACCATAACAAGAAGGCATATGAAAAGAAGCCAATTAAACTTCAGTAGTCACTATGTCATCATTAGTATGTTTGATAGATTCACAAGAAGGAAAAAAAAATACATCCTAGGAGAAGATGAGGTAGGCGCTTGATTTTCCATAGGATCATCACTAAGAGGGAGAGCATTAAGGGAATTCATATCGTTTTCCACTAATGCCTCATCACTAGAAGGAATCCCAATTAGAGGTAATGCATCCATAATGTTATCTTATTTCTCTAAAATGTCTACATAAGGGGGGTGTGTTTTAGAAAAAGAGTCACCATCATGTATTAATATGTCATTCATTAATAAATCACCCTCTTGTACTAAAGCATCTTCACAAGGAGGAGATAAATCAATGTCTTTATCCAAGGGTTCAGCCCAAAATGATGCAGGAGCATCATATGCTCATCACAGGTATCTTGGAGATCCAAGCCATTCCATTGGACATGGAGCATCTCCTAAGATCAATTGGGTAGTCCTTGCACCAATTATGGTTCACGGAAGCATAAAAAGTTATAATGTTGTATAAGGCCCAAATGGACTCATATGTGGAAAAGTGTAAAGAGGGCATGAAATAGGATTTTAGGATTTCATATGGTAGATGAGTCATTAGATAGGTTCTAGTAGGTTTTAATGATCATATCTTGCCATTAGACAGATCAAAAGATTCAATAAACCCATTAAAAGCATAGTTTAATAGTTAGAAATTTGAATTTTGAATTCAAACGGCTATAAAGGCATTTACGAGGGAAACTCCATAATTTGAATTTTGTTAAGAGTTAGCAAATGTAATTAGTTGGAGTCGGTTGGGAGGAATGTTAACTACCTCCTAAAGTTATAAATATGTCATGGTACGGCCTGTACCTCAGATTGTACGGACTGTTTCTCTAAAATTGAATAAAAGTGCTTTGTTTTGATAGACATTGACAAGAATTTCAAATTTATTGTTTATCTTTTGCATTGGAATATAGTATATGGTGTTTGCAGACATGTTCTGATGTAAAGGTCCAAGATTTGAATCCAATTTTGTAAGTGGTCTGTTCAAATTCATTTAGTGCTGACTGTTACAGGCAGTTTATTAACAGTTTTTGAAGTTTTTTTCAATTAATCATGACCATTCTGTGAAATGTCTGCTGTTTCTTCATAGAATGGTATTTCTCTAACATGTATAAGTATATCTAATCCATTTATGATCATCTAACTGCTATAAGTGGTGGCCACCAAGCATTTAAAAGGTGAAATTAAGAGGAAAAGTGAGGGGACAGTCATATAGAGAGAGATATGCCTTAAGGAGGGCAGTGTTTGAGTTTTGATTCATGGTTAGGATGTTGAAACATTGATGTTTGCACTTGGAATTGTTCAGAAAAGTCATTGCACGTGTGAGATTGATGATGCCCTAGAAACAAGGGTTTGTAAGGGATGAATTGGGGCTTTTGGGTTTAATGAAGCCATAGACTGAAATTGATTATGGATTTATCTAATTGAAGACATTTTAGAAGCCTATGAAAGCTGTGGATTTCATACTTTAAGTATTACTATATGTTGCTTTGTAAATGCATCATTGGTTCAATTGTTGAAAACAGGGTCACTGTGGAGAATATTTGCTATTTGCCAAAGGAAGCTTATCTAATTTTTGTATATGTGTTGTGCAAGGATAGAGGGTGTCTGAAACTGTGATTTATTCTAGGGGTCTTTTGGTAAAAACAAAAGTTATACATCTTTTTGCCTTGCTGCTGTCATAGAGTCACAATTTTGCATTGACAACATTTGGTTACATTGTGCATTTTGGCCTAAAAGGTGTTGAAACTGAAAAATATTGATTGGAACATGTAATACATGATAAAACAAACCTATTGAAGCCTTGAAACCTCCTAGAGTTGACTATTTGTGGATTTTGCCTATCAGGACCTAGCAGGGTCACTTGGAACACATTTTCACTTTTGCTCATTTTGGGTTGTTTCATGGTTCACCACCCTGATCTCTGCATCACAAAAGGTAGAATCATCCATAATGGCTTCATGAGGAAGAGATTAATCAACATCTAAATCCAAAGGTTCATCAAAAATAGGAGGATTATCATCCCTATCAATAAAACACATTGTAGGAGTGCCTAAAGCTTGATCCCTAAAGGAGAAAGAATTATATTCTAAAGTAGGCTCATTAGGAGAAAAATTAACATCAATCCTTAACTCATCTCTATGGTAAAGGTCAATTGAAGAGGTTTTAGAGTAGGATGAAATAGGAATAGGATCCATAGAGATCTCATTCGAACCATTTTCATTCTCACTTCCATGTACCTCATTAAGGGGTCTATTCTCTTGTACAATAAAATCTTCATCAAAGTATTCAAAACAAGAGTCATACATGTTGAACACAAAGTAACATTACAAGCATGAAAAATGTAAATGTTTTTGTATTTTTAAATTTATTTATTTATTTTTGATATATAAATGCAAGAGCATAAAAGGAATCTACTTTTAAATGTATGTAAGATCTAACATAAGATGCAAATCTAACACCAAAAATAAAGAGTTGTCTATCGCGGGTTCACCAAAATGTAATATAAGAAAATGATGTTTATGGAATAAGAGTGTTTTGATACTCAAATAATTTATTACCTTACATTTAATGTTTAGAGTGGAGGGATAAATAAGATATTCCATTTTATTCTCAAATTCACAAAGGAAGGATCCAAATTGATCGACCCAAAAATGATCAATGCATAAATGAATCAATCTATTAGAAATAAGAATAAAGAAGGAGATCCTAGGTTTCCCTCTTAAAATATGTGTGAATGAATGTGAATGTGTGATAGATTTAGAATGATTAAGGATTTGAATTGAATAAGAGAAATGTACTAACCTTGAAATATTACAGATCTGAAGAATTCTATTTTCTGAAGCCTTTGTTGAGTTTCTAGAAAATCTGAGACCGGATCTGGAATAGAAACGCAAAGACGAACAAAACCCATAAATATTTTTTTATTCTGAGACAGTTCTGATTTGTACCCTCAAGTCAATGTCACCATTGGCCAGAATTTCCGATTGCACCCTAGGGAAGAATTGTCCTAAAAAGTCTTAGACTGGAATTCTATTTTTAGATCCCAGAAGTTTGCCAAAAAGGGTATCCGAATCCCCATCCTGATTTGTTGTTCCAAACCTGTACCTGCAAGAAAAATGGTTTGTTTGTTGGGGAGAGGGGTTTTCCTTAGTCAAAACCCGATTTAGGAATTAACCTTGAAATCAATAATGAAATAAAGAATGCTAGCAAGTAGTAGAAGTAAATCTAATAATGAAAGCTATGATATTCAATAGATATGCAAGTGTATTTCGAATGTAAACAAGTATGTAAATATGAAAGCTTGGACTCAATTAGAAACCATAAACCTCCATGATTGTATGCTTGGAATCCACCTTTAAGGGAGAATGAATGAGTCTTGAGGATGCACAAAGGATCTTGAAGGAAGATCACTCCACCATTATGGATAGATCTAGGGTTTGAAGGGTGACTCTTGAATGCTTGAACCAAATCCCTTCAAAGGCTTGGAAGCTTGAATCCTTGATCTTCAATGGAGAACTTTGATTGCTTGAGAGGAAGACTTGAACACTTTGAAAGCTTGAAAACATGTAGAACAATGGATGCTTGAAATTTTTGCTAGATGACTTCTTTAGAGGCACTTGATCATACTTCCTTGGTTCTTCACTTAGAGAGACTTAGAGAAAATGAGAGGAGAAAGCTTCCTTTTATATGAAACTAGGGCACAATCTTCTACAAAGGCCGACATAGGAGAATTAAATTCTAATTAAACCCATGCCCCTAGAAGAGGACCTATATTAAATATAATTTAAGAATTGTCATTTCAAAATCCAAAACAGCCGACTCGGAAGCGGGAAATAATTTTTTATGACCTCCGGCAGCCGATAGACTTCCAAATTTGAAAGGGGGACCCAGGTGAAGGTCGAGGTTGTACTTGACCTAGGTCAAGGTCGAGGTCGACCTTGACCCAAGGACTCAGGACCCCTGGAAAATATGTCAGTTGGGATGGAAGGTGCCTGGAGAGGCCCAATAAGAGTCCTAAACAGGCAGAGGAGTAGGAGAGGATGTAGAAATGAGGGGACAATATGATGGTTGTCAAAAACAACCCCTAAGGAGGGCTAAACCTTCTTAACATGGAAGTGATTCCATTTTAAGATGATACATATACTTACCTGTGTTTCAATGGCTTCTTGAAGCCATTCTTTACTACCAGTGAATGCACTTCCAGAGCCAAACCATTTTTAATATAGCCCGAAGGATTGACAATGATTCCATGAGCCATCTGTATAAATTTGGTGACCTCGAACAATTTTAACTTCCTTTTCATTATTAGAGCTAGGTATGCGGTGTGGCGGTGAGTATACAACAGTGATTTTAGTATTTCTTAGTGGAGTGTCTTTTGATAAAAAAACTAGATTTTGGATTCTTCTCCCGAGTGAGAGCCCTAGGGGAAGAAGATATTAAGGCCACAAAACGATTGAAAGTAGGAATCTTCAGGGACTCCATAGGTTTTTGATGACAGCTTCTACGAGTTCCTACTACTTTCATCCATTCCCTGTCCCTAATGCCATGATTATCTTTCCTAAAAGGTGCATAGAGCTTGCTTCGAAAACCAGAGATGTTCACATATTTTGTTCTTGAAAAGAATGATAACTACGTGTCCATTGCTTCAACACTAAAGCTTTTTTTAAATTTCAACATTAGCAGAGCCCTTCATGATTCAAATATTAATCTTTCATTTTTTATTTTTTATTTTTACTACCATCCAAAAAGCCTAAAATAAAAATTCACCTCCGAAACCCATTAGCCTGTCCCCAAAACTCAGAATAACACAGTCCCCAGAACTCAGGATAACACTGTTAAAAAAATAATTTTGAGACATCATGCATCTGTGGTAGACTTGCAAAGACTCAAGATTGTGCTTTTGTTGTCTTCACTCAATCAACTCAAATTTTGACAGAAACCTGCAGTCTTCTACATTTATGTGTTTTTGGTAAAAGTTTTCTAATAATCAATTAATTTCAGACCACCTTGTTTCAGAAAGTCAAAAACATTATTGAAAATCCTATACACTAAAACTTAAAATGCTCATTATTTTTAGCATTCATTTATTTAGCAGCGTCTTTAAATTTTTAAACCTTTAGTAATTTGATCAATATATGAATTAGGAAAAGGGATCAATAGTGAATCAGGGTCTAATAACCGTTCACTCATTGTTACGCGCCAATAAAGTCATCAGTAGTGGATCACTTATATACCAATAGTTGATCATTTTTTAGATTTTTTATCCATGATTGGCTCATTTGTGCACCACTACTTGGAGATTTGTGAGCCACTACTGGAGATTTGTGAACCGCTACTAGGACATTCGTCCACAAGTACTGGTGATTTGTGGTGATTTGAGTGAGCAGTTATTAGTGCAATGGCGTCAAGTATTGTCAACACTTTTTTTTACCACTTTTTGACCCTTTTCGTGCATAACATTTCTTGTAGAGTGCATTGTTATTGGCCAGAAGACAAAGCCTTAGATTTAAGCAGTTAAGTCACATACGGAAACAACTAAAAAAAATCGTCAAAATCTGATATCGTTTGGTACCTCAATTGAACGCGCGAAGTTAGCTATAGCAACTAATTGTCCCTTTCCCTATCTCAAATTCATCAAATCATGAACAATTTCTTCGATCGAGTTATCTCCTTCGTGTAACAAGCAATCTATTCGCCCGCAAGGGCTAGCCTGCACGGTGGGGGTGGAGGCTTGAGGTTGTGGGTCACCCCCATGGTCTCGGGTTCGAAACTCCCCCCAGATTTTCCTGGTGTGCTCAGCATGCGGCCTCCGGTCACACCTCCTGAGGATTAGTCTCGCCTCAGCTCGCCCCTGGTACCCAAGTTACGGGCTGCTGGGTCGCCGGGCTCGGTCGCGGGGACACCTCCAGGTTAAAAAAAAAAAAAAAAAAAAGCAATCTATTCATTAGAATTTAAATTGTGAGGAGTTGAATATTTGGGGAAATGGAAACAATATAACTCTAATTTCTCTAAACATATAATTTTTTTTAATTTATCGTGCCAGAGCTTGAAATTGACCTGATCAGGCTCAGTCCCAAAATTCTGCTTTAAAAGCATTTATGATGAAGGTGCATCCACATGGATTAAGAGAAACATGCCTTTTGACTCTATCATCAGTGACTAACCAAAATGGTTTGAAGGTGGGGTCTTCCTTGACAGGTACGTATGCAGAAGGAGATATAAAAAAGAAAACGCCTAAGGTTATCAGCTAAGAAGAGGGGCATTATTTTTTGTAAAGTTATTGTATGCAACTGTTGTTTAGAAATTTGCTTGAATAAAATTGTTTTGTGTAGAGAGTCTCTGCATTGTTAAGTCAGTCTAGTGTTTGAGTCTTGTATTTTGAATGCAAGGGACAATTTCGTTTCACATCAATTTACTAGCTGACTTCCAACTAATAATGTTTTGTGATGTTATTGTTGATGAACTTCCATTGCAAATGTTACCGGTTTACCGGTTTCATGTATTCTTGAAGAACTGACTCCGGTGTTGTAAATGTTACTACACAACCTCTGCAAACACTTAAGGGGCTACAAAACTTATTTTCTGCAAGTTATGTATTATTTTTCACTCCTTGCACTAGCACAGTTCCCATTTCCAACATAACAATAAAATTTCTGCGAATGAGTTTATGTTGAAAAAACATTGCGAAAATAGAATGGGCGAAACAGTTTACAGCATAAACTAGAGTTCATGGAAGCTGCAACAACAACAAATGGTTTGCAGCACAGCATGGTGTTCAACATGGAAGCTGTTGCAACAAGAAAATAATTTAGGTCCAGTTTGGTTGATGAATTAGAATTTGACTCAAAATCTGATTATCTCAAAATAAGGTTTTGAATATGTAACTTTGATATTATTTTAATGGAAAGGCACTATTTATAAAAAAAATTGCACTTGTGTATTCCGAAGATAGTTTGGACCGTTTGGTTGACCCAAAGATGACCAAGACAATCCATCTTCTGAGTTTGATTGCGAACTTTGAAATTGGAATTGGAATTATATTGTCCATTTATGTGTTGGTTCTACATTTCGAATTGGAATTGGAAATTGACAAAAAAGAATTTAAGTTTTATTAATTATTGAATAATGTTTTATTTATTTTGTCCATTTTATATTTACATTTTATTTTATCAATTTATATTTTTATATAGTAAATCATAAACAAGATTAATTTTTTAAAATTTAAGTTTTTTTTTTCACTTATATTTTGAATAGTAAACTTAACTTTTTTATAATTTTATAGATTATCATAAACAAACAAATAACAAGAAAATAATCATTGCATCGCTCGTTATCACATCAAAATATAAACAAGTCTTATAGTCCACACCACAGTATATATATAATTATTTCTTCAAAATGACCCAACAAAGTAGTGTGATTGTTGCACAAAGAAAACATCGTAGAAACATGACATCGGCTTTATAGGTAGCCTCCACTTTTGCCATAGTTGTCTCTAGCGCCTTTCAATACTTGCACTCATCATCCACAACAGGTATATGTGTAGATGGTGCAGATAATGTAGACGGAGATGGGGCGTCATCGGCCCACCGAAAGTAGTCACATCCACCGTCATCCTACAATATAAATCTAAGTTAATATTTCCATAATGATTAATATTTATTCTTTGTAAACATTAAATATATTAACAACCTTTTTCTTATTTATGCAAGTCCAAAATTTACGCTCCAGATTAGTGCATGTGTGTGACGTCCTCAACACGCAACGCACTCCATCACCACAGTCACACATAGGGACATTTATCATAGTCATGACCACTGTATCAAATAATTTTTTGTTCATTCAAACTATTGAAGCAACCAAACTTAGTATTGAAGAAAGATAGCAACATTCATATAACAACATGACTATTTTCATATAACGCCCTTATGCTTCAACATATTAGGTATGAATCCATTTGATCACACATAGCTACAAAATTACAGACCTTTGGCCAACTTGTGTCTTTTACTTTAAAAAAAGAAACAATCCTTACGCATTGAGTTTTATGTTAACAAAAAAATTTGAAGGCTCATGCTCTTGTATCTGGTAGTTAAGATTCTTGTGAAGGCTCTCACAAGACTAGTATGCTCGCAAGCTTCCTTCCCTTGGTAAGATGCAAGCTCACAGTCTAAACCTTCATATAACAAATAAAATATCTTTTATTTTATTGTGGACTTTGTTCGTTATTTTGGCCCTGGATTGTGGTTATATAATTAAGCTTCATGTGATAAATTTTTCTTGTTTTTCATCTCATTGATCTTATAATTTGATTGTTTGTGCTTAAATTATTATCTTTTTTTTTATTGTGCACTCCCAAGTTATTTTTGTAGTAGGTTGTGATTATATTAGACTTTCAGTTATAATTTTCATATTTTTTCTTTGTTATCAACCTTATAATTTTCATTGTTTGTGCTTAAATTATTATTCACATTTTACACAACATTTTATACATTATTTGTAATGCCATATGCATATACACAATGTGAAGTTACAATGTTTTAGGGTTTCATTATATTGTGGATGAGGCTTGTGTTGTGTATGATGCACCATTGCTAGAGGATGTATTGCAGAAATCACTTTGTACACAAGGTGACATAATGTATGTGGTTGAAGTAAAAAACATGGTGATGAGTTCAATATGGAAGGACCAAATGCTAATATAAATGTGTATATTATATAATAAGATATGAAAGTATTTGATGTTCGTAGAACAAAGTTTCATGACCCCTTTATGGAGGAAGGAGGAAAGAAGAAAAACTAAAGACAGACAATTATTTAAGTTGCCATATCAGATATTGTAGAGATCATAGTGATCGTTTTACTAAGTGCAAATTCATTTGCAAGGTCAATTCACTTCAACATACATCTAATTGTCTAAACCATAAATAGCTAATATGAATCAATGTGCACCATGCATATCAGTCAACTAGGACATGATCATGAGATTATTTTGCATCAGAATCCACCTACAAAAATGCTCAATATCATACATTATATACTTGTTTGTAATATGCTCCACGATTTAATTTTATCATGAAAGATGAATGTCAGCAAGTTGAAAACATATATTTGAAGTATAACACGAAGTTGACTTTCCCTCTTATCTCTTGGGCTAGTACCTTATAAACCCTCACAGTTTCTTCTCATCATGGGAAAATGAACACTACCAGAACTAAGATACCCTCACAAAAAAATAGAATGTTAATTTAACCAGTTTAAGGTTTTCTAGCAAATACAAGTAATGCCATCCCTGTTTAAAAATATTCTCTAGTATGTGGATGCTCTGTTCATAACTTCAAAAATGGTACATAATCACATTAACTTATAGAGAAAGTAAATATGTTTGAATTCATTTTAAGAGTGCATGTAAGCAAGATTGTTGATATCATTAGAGCCTAATTAGAATTATAAAAATATCTAGCATTCCATTCTTCACAACTACAACTACTACTACCAAATCAAGAAACTTGCCCAGAAAAAGCAAAACAAAATGCAAACCTACTTAAAATATTTAGAGAATGCAAGCAAAAATTTACTCAAATGCATATGGGAAAGCATGCATGGACTAGAAACAAGTACAAAGATCTGAAAGGAAACATATGAATAGCATGCATTGCAAAAAACTAAAAATCTGAATGTATGATTTGAGGCTCCTCGTGGTTCTATAAGAATGTGTTCTAGATTAAACATTTCTACCCTTTACTTTTCATTTCAATGAGGTGTGGTATACATTTCTGAAAGAAAACACATTGTCAAGCCTATAAAGACATCAAATCTTGTCACGTATGATAAACTGTGGTACCTATATCTATATTCAATGGTGGAGAACTATGTATCCTTGGCCATGCATAGAGAGTTACCAGACGGTAACTTCATCACTTTCAACATCTTTCAAATACAGACAGTACAAATAATATGAAGATGTATACTTGTATTGGAGAGAAAATCTAAGTAGACATAAATTACAGCCTCAGTTCTGGTCTTGGCCATGTAAGGGAAATTCAAAGAATTTGTGGGAGACATTAAAGACATAAATGATTACTGTAGCTTCTCATATTGACTACTTGAGAACCTTGATACTACAAACAAAGGCAATATTTGAGTCATGTCGATAAACTTGGATGCTGGTATTTGTAACATACTTTGTCATTGATCATGTTGGGAAAACCTTATATATATATA
>MU223287.1:4056306-4068298 GCA_018584345.1 Thuja plicata
AATATTTAATTAAATCAAAATATTCAAATATTTCAATTTAATTAATTATTTAAAATAAACTTAGGATATAATTAAATTATTAATTCAACTATAATCCATTAATTCACTAAACATGGGAAATCACTCAATAATCCAAAAATCACCTGAAAATATAATCAAGCAAAAACACACACAAACACAAGAGTGAGGATATTCGAATTCTGTCAACCTAGACAAATCCGGATAAGGTAAACATACTGAAACTCATCCTACATTAGGACAATTAGGCTTAGGTTAGGGTTTTGGATCTATATGTTACCTCCCCTCTTTACTATTGAGATGAATATTTATGGGCACGCTTACTCCTGCCAATTCAGGGAAGACAATGCCCTGTACCTGCAATCCTGTCACCAAAAGAACACACATGTACATACATGATATAATATTGCAATCAATGATAGGGATTGGTCAAACATGTGGATCTCGCTGAAGCAAGTAACTATGTCTCCGTCCTCTACCACAACAACACATCAGCAAGTACATTCACATATAAGACAACCATACACATGCAAGTATGGGGTAAGTATATCATAAACTGAAATCGACAAATAATAATCAACATGATAACATCATCACATCTATCTATGCATAAGGTAAAATCATGACATCATAGAAAAAGTATCATCATCAAATGAAACAATATTAGCCCACATAAAATGTGGCCTAAAAGAATTCGACCAAACCACTGAAACCAATGCCTAAAAGTACGACATCCTAAACTAGAAAGCAAAACATGAGTGGGTATTACAAACACTTTTAGGATTGCTGGTGGATGGGTTTTGATAAACCACCCTAGATCAATTTGGAGGTCCCTTTCTATTTTATTAAAAAATTGTATACTAAGTTTGTGCTTGGTCACAATGTAAATTATTGGATCATGAGAGCCAAAATGGGCATAGGCGGAGGATCTCCTCAGACTAGGCCATTTTAC
The DNA here is from genome assembly GCA_018584345.1 of Thuja plicata. Taxonomy (NCBI): domain Eukaryota; kingdom Viridiplantae; phylum Streptophyta; class Pinopsida; order Cupressales; family Cupressaceae; genus Thuja; species Thuja plicata. The sequence goes on from MU223287.1 coordinate 4,057,277, forward strand.
CAGTGCAAAAAGGCCACTACCTTTGTCCCCCCCACTGATGTCTCACCCCCTCCTCTAGTGTAGCATCCAAATATCATTGCAGAGGCTACCTCATAGAGTATTAGGGCCATTCACACGCTGAGTGATCAATTGATTTCCTAGACCAGGTCATTTTTTCCTCCATGTGTGGATGATGTTGGCACATCGACATCTGGTAGCAACTCACATGTTTGTGTTCCCCATACTTGCATTATGTGCAAGAATTTGTGCCTCAGACATACATATCAGTACGTTATTGATGAGGAGGATATAGGAGACATAGCTATAGAGGCTGCAACACCTCATGGAGCATCTGCATCTCATGAGAGTGACAAGGAGGGGCATGCAGAGCCATGGACTCCTATTGATACGGTAATAGTAAACATTATAAATACATTTGTCACATGACCTATTTAATTTAATAATAATTTATTTGTTTAGATTAGTTTTAATGACTGCATATACTTATGTATATATATTTGGTCTATTTATGTTCATTCGATGACAAAGGAGGAGTTGAGACAGGCGGATGACTCCATAATTTTTTCCATTTCATTTGACCTTGACACCTATACGATATATTGTAAATTATGTACCCATTAATTTTTTTATATCATTTCATGTACATGTTTAAATCTCTATCAATTAGAGAAATAAAAATCATACATTTACTAATATATTTTCATCTTATTGTACTCTTGCAGGTATCAGCTGATGTTAGTGGGGGCACAAGGGGGTTCCTTCTTCATGTGTCGACAAAGGAAAGGTAGTTAAGTATTTAAGATTAATTATGCATGCATATGTATGCCACTTGTGTGTAGTAATAAATATTTTACATGCACTTTATTGTATAGGGTGTGGCTCTTAACGATGTCTCGACACAGGTTTAGGAGCCTAGGTTGACATGCATCTTGATTCATAGTGATAGCCCAATTGTACGTAGATTTATATATTGTTATTTATATTTTGTAATCAGGGTTGTTATGATGAAGTACATTTATATATAATTGACTATCTTTTTGACTCTCATAGGTTACTCCCAGTGTGAGGGAGGCCCCACAAGAATCTTTCATATCTTTGTTGACCTAGCCCACTATTCCAGAGGAGAGATCAGTGGACGTAAGTTTTAATTTTAGTTCAATCAATTTGTAATTTTATTACACTATCATTCTATTTTTTAAATTTATTACTCTATGTTGCACCTTGGGCCCCTACACTAGTCTACTAATCTCATTATTGCAAATATATATTTATAGGTCAGAGTTGGTATTTGTGACGTTGTCCCTTCAATACCAAGGGCTTATGTTAGGACACCTGATCGTGGTAGGTGATCGAGAGGCCAAGTACAGATGTTTGTATTCAGTTATAATTTACAATTAAATTAGTGTTTGAATTATGAATTATATATATGTACAAATCATATAAACTAAGCAATCTAACTATGGTTTGAACTCTTTTTTGATGCAGGATCAATCAAAGCCAAATATTTTTTCAAAGAGGCTACATTTTGATGATCCCCTTATGACATAGGATGTTTTTTTAGTTGTGGTTATTTAGAGATGCCACTTGGCACATTTTGAGATTGCATATATGCCACATTTTACACCTTGAAAAATTGATTTTATAGACATTTTTAAATGGCATGTGTCATATTTGCATATGGAGATACTTTTGATACTTTCTATATATAGAACATTTTCATTTTTATGTTATATTTGTGTCATCTTTTGTATACACATGTATTAATCATGTTTATGGAATTGAATGGTGAAGTTATATCTTGACTATGATTATGATTGTTATATCTTGAAGTTATATTTGATTATCATTACGATTTAAATTATATCTTGTTGAATTAATATGTCAATTTTTTTGAATTTGTTATAATATATGCAATAAATTTATGAGATCACTCAAATTCTCCTTTGTTTTGTAACAATACCCAAATCCTTCCTTCAATAATGCATCAACTTATAGACCCAACCCACTTCAATATACCTATCAATGGTCAAATACATCATACTTTGGCCCACTATACTCCAGATCTTATTTTTTTTCTTCCAACTTCATGCCCGTTCATTCAAACATGCTTCATCTTCCTTGATTATCCACATTTTCCCAAATAGATTCTTTGACCTAAATACTTGATCCTCACTACAAATTTTTATTCTAAACCCTCCAAGGGACTTAATATACTTGGTTTATCCTATCTTCAAATTCCCAAGCACTTCTCTTCCATAGTTTTACTCCAAACTCCAAATTGTCCTTTCTAGGCACACAATCCTATTCCAAAAAGTTCAACAGTGACTGGATTTGGTTATTTTCTTAAAAACTTTCCAAAATAATTCAAAAAATAATAAGTGTTTTAGATACCCTTTATCAAGTTATAAAACATATGTCAAACTCAACCTACGTTGTTTTGTAACATCATGCTTAAAAATTGTTGTCCTCAGTCACATACCTAGGCCTAATTGCTCCAATTTGGAAAGGAATCCATTTAAGAAAATGATCTTAGACCTTTCCCCTTTGGATAGTAGCATAATTTAGTCCCAATTAGAGAAAAACAAACTCAATTTGGTCATATGACCCTCACTGCAAGTTTTGACATCGACTGAGATTGCCTTGCCAAATTCAAACAAAGTCAAATCGCCAAAAACTAAGAGAGGTGGTTGTAGACCTCAGAAACATGATCTCGTAGCCCCTAATGGTTTTTCAATACCTCTCACAAGGTTTGATATACAAGCCTTGGAAGATCGCTGCCCAATTGTGCTTAGTGCACCTTTGGGACACTTGGGTCGAGCGTGGTCGCGAGCGTTCTAGTGACTCCGTGGGAGGAATGGGATTGTTACTAGTGTTTACCCAGACAACCAAAGCTGATGGAGAAGATAGTTTGATGCTAGGGCTGATGATTTAAAAGATACACTATAGATCTACTTTCAACTGACCCTCACTGCAAGTTTTGGCATCGAATGAGATTGTCTTGCTAAATTCAAATGAAGTTGAATCACCCAAAACTGAGAGAGGTTATTGTAGACCTCAGAAACATAATCTTGTAGCCCCTAATGGTTTTTCAATACCTCTCACAAGGTCCTAGATACAATCCTTGGAATATCACTTCCCAATCATGCTTAGTGCACCTTGGAGACACTTGGGTTGAGCGTGGTCGCGAGCATTCCAGTGACTTTATAGGCTTCAACAAACATCCAATCCATAATTAGGTTCTCTCTAGGACCTCCAAATCAAGGGTTTCTTCAAAATAATCTCTCCAAGACATTCCAAGTCATTCTAATGCTTGATTCACCTTTAGAATATCCACATAAAACTTTCCAAGTCAGAAAATACCCCTCTCCTTAAGGTAGTTTAGTGGCTTCTATAGCCATGGCACCATTTCTTCATCAATTCTCATACAGTCAGCACTTCCCCTATGGCTTACCCTACAAATATGGATTATTCTTGCATTATAAGGTGTTAGTACAATATCATAAACCTACTTGATTCATCCCCCAACCACAGTGTTCACAACATGGGGATGAATCAAGATTCCATTAATGAAACCCTTGCCCAACCAAGGACTGTCACGTTACAGTCAACCTTGAGGGATTTAAATCAATTAAAAAATACTTGGAATGGATTTAAAACTAAGTTATTAACATTCACCAATATCTATCCAACGCTTGAAATCAAAGATCCATCCAATGTCAATCACAAAAATGCAAGAAATTCACTGTTTATTGCTTAAAACAGATACAGTCCAGAATTCCTCCAACACCTATCCATACTGGATCTTCTTCCCTTTATAAAAGGGATCCAAACAAGTTTTAACTACCATCCCCCAAGTTCCCAAACCGATCCAAATTAGTTGGGTGGTTTAGAATCTCCTAAACAACTCCAAAACCCAATTTCCCACCAAATCCTCAACTAGCCCTTGGGATTTGAATTTGATATTTCTAACTTTAAATTTTTTGCATTTTACTTGCCCAAACCAATCAAAATTGGTGGATCTTACAAAAAAGGATCAAATTAACTTAATAAAATCCTAATTTACCATTTTTGACCATTAGAGCTCATCATGGCTCATTTTACAATATTTTGCTCCTAAGGTCCTTACCAGGACCTTTAGGAGATTTACAAATTTGACCAAATTGATCATTAAAAATCTTCATTATTGGTTTCAATATATCCCAATTGACAATTGGGATAGTCCTCTAGATTTCCTTCATGCTCTATTTGTCCATGCACCTAGGGGTCTTCATTGATGCTCCTTCATCATACACCCCACCTTTAAAAGAGCTCTTGTCCCGAGAGCCAATGCTCCTTTTCCTTGAGCTTCCCATCCTCCTAGATGGTTTCCTACTTTGTGGTACCTATAACTTGTGATTCTCCTTATTACTTTCACCTACAATCAAACCATTAGGATCAAAAAATAAAGTTGTGCACTTGTTACCATCAATGACAATCTTGCTCCTTGCTGACTGTGGACAGTCATGTCTTGCTCCATCAAATGACTTCTTAACATGTTGTAGAGGATCAACCAGACCCTTGTCCTTATCCTACATGGATAGACTCACATCCCTATTCATCTTTGGAATTAGAGGACACCATAGTGTACCTATCAAGACACCATTCTCAGTCACTACCCTCTTGCATTCAAAATTTTGATTTTTGTCTTCATCAATCACATTCTCCAAGACCATAAGAGATGACTTAGGATGAAGACCAGTACCATCATGGTGACTCTTCCTCTACCCCTATAAGTTCACATACTCCTTTTTTCCAAAACAAACAATCCCCTCCATGTCATCACCTGGTAAAGGATTTAAATGAAATTTCACACCATCTTTATGCACCACATAGACATTAGATGAACCAAAATGAATTGTGTTCCTTGAGGCTTTCCAAGGCCTCCAAGGATTACATGGAAAAATGTCATAGGGATGAAATCACATAAAAATTTATCCTTATATGCCCCTATATAGAATTCAACTATGGCTTGCTCCCTTACAACAATGTTTTGAGTATCACTTACCCAAGATTCCTTATATGACTTATCAATTAGAAACTTCTTCAAACCTATATTGTTAACCATTTCATATGACACCAAATTTTCAAAGGAACCAAAGTCAATTATCATCTTAAAAATATTACCATTTCTCATACAATTTGTCCTAAAGATGGATGCTTTTACCTCATTTTGCTGCTGCATCCCTCTTCTCACCATCAAGAATTTGCCCTCCAAGATTGGATTTGCATTATAGGACTGATTTTCCTCCTCTTCTCCTTGGGTTAAGGTGACTCTCTTCTCCAACTTCTTGAAATCCACTCCTTTCTCAGGGCACCTTAAGGATTTATGCCCTACTACTCCACATGTGAAGCATCTACCTATGAAGACACCATTACCCCTACCATACCTATTACCTCCTCTAGGCTTAGAATCACCAACAAATTCCTTTCCCTTGTCATCAACAATATGTATTTGTCATTCATTGGACTTGCCTCCTCTTCCTCTAATGGATTGTCCTCTTCCATTACCCTGTCTTTCTTGTTTTCTCTTCAATTTATCTTTAGCCTTCATGGCCAACTTGAAGCATTCCTCCAATGTTCTAGGAGTAGCCATGCTCATCTCATCATGTATGTTATACCTCAACCCACCAAGGTATCTAGAAACCTTTTCCTCTACATCCTCATCACGCGCTTCCCTAATGTCTAGTTTATGAAACTCCTCAGTGTACTTAGGGACATCCATGTCATTTTGCTTCAAACCTTGCATCCTCTTGTAGAGCTGCACCTTGTAATCTTCAGGAAGGAACTTGTCCTTCATTTTCTCCATCATCCTTGGCCAAGAAGAAATATTTGACCAACCCTTCTTTATCCTATCAGTTTGTAGGTTATCCCACCATAATAAAGCATGTCCTTTCAACCTAGACTTTTCTATCTTCACCTTTATCCTCTCTTCAACATTGTCACAATCAAAATAATTTTCCAAGGCACTGAACCAATCAAGCAGAAACTCATCATCCATCCTCCCATAAAATATAGAAAGTTCAACTCTTGCTTTGCACTCACCAACTCTTACTGCCTTCAAGATCCTTTCTAACCTTGCATCTTTGGGATCCAATGGTTCCTCCCTTACAATAAATGCTCCTTCACCACCATGTTCTTCTCTTTGTTCATATCTATTCACAAGACTTGTCAATCTTCTCACTTCTCTTAATTTATTATTGTCTGTCATTTTTTCACTAACAAGTTTAGCAAGATCTGCATTGGTGACCCTCTGAGGGATCTAATCTCCTTCACCTTCTAACATCTTCAAGCACACCTTCTACACTAGGAAACAGGAGGGATAGGCACTCTAAGGCTTCAAAAATGGAACCAGTACACAAAATAATTAAAAGGATTCTTCTCCTTCACCCTAGGATACTCCCAGGCTATGATACCAATTGATGCAGAGTGGAAAACGGAGGTGGTGGATATATGAAAACAAATGTTCAAGCTTGAGAGGCTTGGACACTACAACCCTACTAGCCCCTAAGGTACACAAATAGCCCAAACAAACCCAAATGACTCCAATACCTTCACAAAGGCCAAGGTGAATGGTAAGGGAATGAAAAAGTTAGATTCAACAAGAATCAATCACTTTCGAGGTTCTTCACAACACCCAAAATCCCAAACTTCAAAACGATGCTCAAGGCCTAATTGATTTCCTTGTAGGTCAACAAAGTTAGAAAATAGACTTTTCATCCTAACTTCCCAAAACAATTTAAAAAAAAAAATCAGATTCAAATACCCTTTTCAGATTTCATCAACATACTCCAACCTAGACCTAGGTTGTTTTGGACCAAATAGACCAACCACCCACTGTACCCTTGGTCAAGGCTCAAGTTGTTGGAGATTTGATTCTGTTTAGTTAATGATTGTATGTTTGTCATTGATGACAACATATAATACACAGTAGTAATTCTATATGTACTTATCAGAATGATGACATGAAGACTTTCATGGTTAGCTACATGTTGTCGACATGTTTATTATGTTATTTTCATACACGCAGATCCAGATATGATGTTTTAGTCATGTTGTGTAATTTTGTTATTGGCAGTTACAGTTCTGGAAGAGTATCTATTCAGAGCCGATGTATGTAACATGTTTCTTGAGTTGTGCCTATCTTTAGCATACACGTGTGTATATTCATGATAATTTATGAGTTGATGATAGTTATCTAAAGGCACCAAATGTGTTTCAAGAAGATTGCAAAGTTAGAGTTAATTTGGTGAGGTCGACTTAGTGAAGCGTCGCATCTATTCAGTTTATACTTGCACGATTGTAATTATGCTTGCATGCTTAGTAGTGCCAATAAGGATGTTATGAAGAGTTGTATTACAGGTCCCATGATCTCATACTTTGAGGAAGATACTTATAGCAAGCCAATTGTGATACGCTAAGTGTGAATGATACGAAAAGAGAAGAAAGATGTACAGAGCAGATTATCAGAGTTGGTTCATTCATCAAGAGTCTATGTGAAGAAGAAGTGAAAGATTGTAATACACTAGAATTGATCAAGACAATAGGTCTAATCTATAGTTCATCATTAGATATAGTGCATATCTATTATATAGAAGGTTGTAGCCTTCATAATTAAGCAGTGAGCTTTTGGACAGTGAGTCCACCACCCCTAATAGGGTTATTTGTAAAAGACTCCTAACAGGGTCCGACCCTTAACCGGGTCACTATACTTATTGCATTGTAAAGTACAACTCCTAATAGGGTTGAAATATCTTCTTACAGGGATTACTATAAACAAGTATAGTTCATTGTGGGTGCTAATTCTCACCGGGGTTTTTACCATTTGGTTTTCTAGTAATCAAATTGTGTGTTGTGTACTCTGTTATCTGATTAAGCATTTACTTTGTTGTATTCTAAAGTTAAGTTACTGATAACTGATTCACCCCCCCTCTTATTTATCCTTTGGGAATATTCTAACAATTGGTATCAGAGCTAAGTGCCTTGGAGAAGAAGCCTAACATCTTAAGGTACATCAGATGTCTTACTTCAGAAAAGAAAGCCCTAAGTTTGATGGATAAAATTATCTCGATTGGAAAAACAAAATGATAAAACATCTACAGTGTGTTGGCTTTGAGATCTTTGAAATTGCTACACAAGAAGTTGTAATTCCATCTCTAAAAGACCTTGCAAAGGATGATGCTAATAATAGACAAAAGGAAACATTTAGCAACAATGCAATTGCTAAAGAAGCCCTAATCAGTGCCTTATCTGACAGTGAATTTTTTGAGATCAAGAAAATTGACAGAGCATATACCATAAGGAAGTATTTAGAAGATATGTTTGAAGGAGATATTCAAGCAAAGAATGCACATAGGAAGACATGGAAAAAGAAATACAACAGTCTTGAGATGTTACCTGAAGAGAACATTAGAGCTTACAATCAAAGGATAAATGAAGAAGTCTCTAGAATCAGAAACAATGGTGGAGAAATATCAGAAGAAGATATAATGGACAAGTTTCTAACTACTTTAACATCAGACTATAAAAACAAGATTATTATTTTAGAGGAAACCATGCAATTCTCACAATACTTCAAGAGAGAGACTTTGATTAGCAAAATCTCTGCATTTGAGATATCAAGATTGAAGACTGAACCTAAAAGTGAAACAATTTTCAAAGCCTCAGTCCATGGTAAGAAATCCTTACACAGCTCCAATCATAATGAGAAAGAAAGAGTTGATGAAGAACTAGAAGAAATCATTGCTATGATTTCTAAAAGAGAAAATAAAGGAAAAGGAAAATATGAAGGACAACTACCATTCAAATGCTTTTCATGTAAGAAGATCGATCACTTTGCATCTAAGTGTCCCACAAGAGTCAATAAGTTTAGATCTGATTAAAAACCCAAATATAAGAAGGAATCTTATTATGTTGAAGAAGGTGTAACTGATGAAGATTCAGGAGAAGATGAAATTGGATTCGTTTCCCTTAGAGACATGGAAAGGTTGCTCAAGGAAATGGACATTGCAGATGAAAAGGAAGAACAAGAGTTAGCTTTAATTTCCACAGCAGACATCAGAACTGATTGGATCATTGACAGTGGATGCTCTCATCATATGACAGGTGACAAAGATAGATTTGTTGATCTAGACAAATACAAAAGTGGTAACAAAAATGATGAACTTTTTGTCTTTGAACTCCAAATGATAACCTTTTTCAAGTAGCTATCCAACACTTAGTAAGTTATGATGTAATCCATCAATATGTAGAACATCATCTATCTTGTTCTTTCCAGCCAAAGTGATAGATTCTCTGCCTATGATAGGTTTAGGAGTGTTATATTGGAGATTAGAGCAGCAGTGTTTTGACCAGATCAAAAGTAAAAAGTCTAGCAATAGATGAAGAGGTATGTTTACTTTCACAGATTGAACCCTTAAGTGTTGAAGATGCTTGTAATGATTCTGATTGGAAGAATGCAATGGCAAAAGAATTAGATCAGATAATTAAAAATGATACATGGGAATTGGTCCCTAGACCCAGTGACAAAAATGTTATTGGAACAAAGTGGGTATTCAGAAACAAGATGAATGAAAATGGTACAGTAGTTAGAAACAAATAAAAATTGGTATGTAAAGGATATGCGTAGAGAGAAGGAATAGACTACATTGATACATTTTCCCCAGTGAGTAGATTGGAAGCCATTAAATTGTTCTTGGCCTATGTAACATTCAAAGACTTCAAAGTTTATCAAATGGATGTAAAATTAGCTTTTCTGTATGGTGACTTGAAGGAAAAAGTCTACATAGAACAACCTAAAGGATTTAGTCTTTCAAATGAACCAAACATGGTATGCAGGTTGAAGAAAGCACTCTATGGTCTTAAACAGGCCTCAAGAGTTTGGTATGAGAGACTTGATGGATATCTTACCAAGATTGGATTCAATAAAGGAGTAGCAGATTATAACCTATTCAAAAGAGAGACACCTGATGGATTATTATTAGTTGCCATGTTTGTTGATGACATTATCTTCGGAGGTAATGACAAGCTTAGTACAACATTTGCAAAAGAAATGCAGAATGAATTTGAAATGAGCATGATTGGTCCTATAAAATATTTTTTGGGACTGAATGTAAATCAAACAGATAATGGTATATTCATTAATCAGTCAACATATGTGAAGGAAATATTAAAGACCTTCCAAATGGAAGACTTTAAACCAGTATGCACTCCCATGATAACAGAAAGCAAGCTTTCTAAAGATGATGATTCCAAAGCAGTTGATAAGACATTGTACAAATCTATTATTGGTAAACTCATTTATCTAACTCAATCTAGACCTGACATATCTAATGTAGTTGGTATTGTTGGAAGATTTGCAACTGAACCCAAGCAGAATCACCTAATTGAAATCAAGAGGATACTCAGATATCTAAAGGGAACTATAGACTATGGTTTATGGTATCCTAAATCAGAAAATGTAAAACTTCATGTGTATACAGATGCAGATTGGGCAGGTTGCATTGATGACAAGAAAAGTACTTCACAAGGAGTAGTATTTCTTGGAGACAGGTTGGTTTCTTGGATAAGAAAGAAGCAAAACTGCATTTCTCAGTTAACAACAGAAGCTGAATATGTTGCAGCAGCACTGAATTGTACAACCATGGTTTAGATCAAGAAGATTGTTAAAGACTTTGGCATCCAGGTTGATTATCCTATTGTTATTCACTATGATAATACTAGCACTATCAACATGTCTAAGAACCCTGTGATGCACGCAAAGACAAAACACATAGAGATTAAGTACCATTTTTTAAGAGAAAAGGTTACAAACAAAGAAGTAAAATTGGACTATGTGAGTACCAAAGAATAGTTGGCATATATTTTCACAAAGCCCTTATCAAAGGATACTTTTGAGTATCTCAGGGAAAAGTTGGGAGTAATTCCCTCTCCTGAGTCTGTTTAGAAGAAGCAGCAAGAACATCAGTCATTAAGTGACTGATGAAT
>MU223287.1:4074489-4085217 GCA_018584345.1 Thuja plicata
TGCTTATTTTCATCATGTTGTCAAAATTCACATGACACAATCTTTTGTGCCACAACCATATATCTTCATTTCTAGTCATCAGGCAAGTGGGGTTAGTATCATTTAGATAGAATAAGTTACCTTTGGTATGTTCACCGGTACCAATCAGTTTTCTTGATTCATTGAAGATCTTTGCCTTCTTGTTCTCAAATGCTACTCTGTGACCTAAATTATTTATCTAAGAAACACTCAATAGATTATAATTCAATCCTTTTACCCAATAAGCATTTTCAGATTTAATCATGTTATTCAGCATTACTGTTCCTTTACCTTCAATTTGACAAGGAGTATCATTTCCCATTCTTACTGTACCACCTTTATAGTATTCAAAAGTATTAAACTTTTCTTTGTCACCGGTCATATGGTGAGTGTAGCCACTATCTATAATCTAGATATCATTCTTGCTGATCTTAGATATGAGTGCAGTTTATTCATACCTTTCATCTTCATCTGAATCATCTTTCACTGCTACAAAAACTATCTCGATATCATCATCTGGTTCGTTGTCAGTATCTTCATCTTTGCAAGCAGCTAGATAACTAGCCTTCTTTCCTTTATCCTTGTAATCTCATGTATCATTTCTTTCTAATCGTTGGTAACCTCTGTAATCTTTGTTATCACCTCTATTAGATTTCTTCTTAAAAGATCTGTTATCACTTCTGTCATCTTTTCTTTTGTTAGGACATCTTGCAGCAAAGTGTCCAATCTCTTTACAATTAAAACATACAAGTGGTAACTTGCCTTTGTATTTACCTTTGCCTCTTTGCATTCTTCTTGCCATGACTAGTTCTATTTCATCTAGATCTTCTTCTTCACTTTCACTTTCACTGTCTCTTCTAGATGAGTGTCTCTGACTAGATTTGCTTATTCTCATAGAAGACTTAAATGCAGACTCTAAACTTGGTAGTACACTATTATCAAAATTATTCATCTCAAATGAAATCGGTCTACCAATTAGGCTATCAAGAGTGACTATATTGTTTTCTACTGCTCTCATTTCTTGAATAACAAAGACTCTAATAGCATATATAGGCAATAAGGTTCTTAAGATTTTACTTACCACTGTCTCCTCTTCAAGTGTACCTCCAACACCTCATATAGCATTGACTACTTCTTTTATTCTTGTGTTGTACTGAGTGATGTTTTCACCTTCTTTCATTCTGAGATCATCAAACTTTCATCTAAGGCTTTCTATCTTGGCTCTCAAAACATTTGTATCACCTCCATGTACAAGTTTTAGCTTATCCCACATTTTTTTTGCATTTTTGCAATCTTTGACATCCTCAAATTCAACATCAAAGAGTGAGGTAGAAAGCTCTATAACCATGCAGTTATGTTCATGTTTTACTCTCAATTGATCTATCGTCAATGGTCCTATAGGAAACACATATTCAATATCTAAGTATTGAGTAATATCATTGCCAATACCTGATAAGTGAAGTCTTATTCTGCTCTTCCATGAAGCAAAGTTGTCTTTGTTCAACTTGGGCACATCTCATCTATTCATCTTGTGATCTTTACTGAGGTCTTGAAACCTTCCTTCTAAACACGCAAGCTTTGATACCAATTGTTAGTAATAATTGAGAGGGGGGGGTGAATCAGTGGCCTCAAAAATTTATCCTTTAAACTTTAATCCACCAATTAATATACCTCAGATTATTAAGTCCCTACAAGATGTATGCCTTGAAATACTCAAAATAATTTACTATCTGTCGATTTACCTTGTCTGTCTTTATTCTCCTTGATTACCGATAAGTAGTAAAACTCATTGACCAATACTCAGTAAATATGTAGAGTATACCAATCAATCCAAAAATGCATATGTGAAATGTAAAACAATCAAGTAATAAACCATACACACATAACACATGGATTTTAACGTGGGAACCCTGTTAAGGGAAAAAACCACTAGGACCGGTACCCCAAATTTTTGCTCTTCTTAAGTGATCCCTATTAGGAGCCAACCTTGTTAAAGGTTACAAACACACAGTTAAGTGTGACCTTGTTAGAGGATTTTTATACATAGTTTGTCACTTAGTATCTGGCATCTACACTACCATCCTTGAATTAGTCTTTAGACTATCAATAGGCTTTATGCTAATCTTACTACCATCCTTGAATCAGCCTCCTTCTTAGACTGCCAATAGGCTTTAGGTAAGACCATTACTACTATCATGAATCAACCTTTTTGGCAATCTATTAGGATATACCTCAATTATAGAAGATGGTTAAGTCCTACTCTGTTAAGAGACTTAATGATTCAATGGTTAAATTGAAACACAATGACCTATTTCTAATGCAACTTTGAATTGCATATATTTAGATCTATTTACGTAAAATACCTCTCTGATCAATGTATCAATTCAATTCCTTTGTGCTTCACACTTTCTACTTTGTGATGTTGTGCTTGTCTATTCGTTGGTGTCTACAGAATTCTCTAGCTCTCCCTTAGCTTGATTGATCAGGACTGTATGAAGTTTATCCTTCAACAATTTCTCTTTAGCATCTTCTTTTAATTCACTCCCCCATGTATCTAAGTGCTTATGGAAATTAATTATGCTTGTCTCTTATATAGACATGATATTCCTTAATTCTTGATTCTTGGCGTGAAAAACAATCTAGCCAATTTGATTTACAGCTTTAACTCCTGATTTATCTCATAGTTATCTTCTTGCCAACTATATAAATCAATTACTTAAGTGTGTTTGAATAAAAAAATAAAAAAATCAGTTAAGTCTATCCTTAAGCTCTTCCAGCTAGATATTTTGTCATTTTCTAATCTCTCTGTTCTATCGGTCAATTCTGTAGTTTGTCGCCAATGACAACTGCCAGTTCCATCAGTGTAACTTCAGTTACCTTTGGGATCTCCATCTGTCAGGCATCATTGGATCTTTCTCATCGGGAAACTCTGTTTTCATCTCGTCGGGCATCCTGGCATTCTGCTTCGTCGGGCAACACTGTCTTCTACTCATTGGGCATCACTGTGACTTTATCTCTGTCTTTATCGATGGTGTGTACTTCATTAGTGTAGTCTGTCACTAAGTGAATACTTGACTTTTATGCATTCCTAAAAGTATAATCATTGTTCCATTGATTCTATGAAGTCTTTGGCATTATGTGTATGACCATACAAATGATATCAAGTTGACATGAATGACAATACAAACCATTAACTGATTTAATATTTTGCATTATCTTCAACTTAACATTATCAAACATTCAATCAATTACATGTCATCAAGTTCATTGTGGGTGCTAATTCCCACCAGGGTTTTTACCATTTGGTTTCTCCGTAATCAAATTGTGTGTTATGTACTATTTTATCTGATTAAGCACTTACTTTGTTGTATTCTAAAGTTAAGTTACTGATAACTGATTCACCCCCCCACTCTCAGTTATCCTTTGGGACTATTCCAACACAAGAATGGTCCAATTTCCAAAGCAAGTGTCAACTAGTCTTATCACAAATACCTCAAACTCTCAGAAATGAATCAATATGGTCAAAAAATAAGGAAAACCCACTTGGATTCATTCCAAGACTTCAACAAACGTCCAATCCCCAGTTAGGCTCTCTTTAGGACCTCCAAATAAATGGTTTATTTAAAAGAATCTCTCCAAGACATTCCAAGTTAGTATAATTCTTGATTCACCTTTATACCATCCACATACAACTTTACAAGTCAAAAAATACCCCTCTCGTTAAGGAAGTTTAGTGGCTTCTATAGACATGGCACCATTTCTTCATCAATTCTCATACAGTCAGCACTTCCCCTATGGCTTACCCTGCAAATATGGATTATTCCTGCATTATAAGGTGTTATTACAATATCATACACCTACTTGATTCATCTCCCAACCACATTGTTCACATCATGGGGATGAATCAAGATTCCATTAATGAAACCCTTACCCAAACAAGGACTGTTACATTACAATCAGCCTTGAGGGATTTAAATCAATTCAAAACTACTTGGAATGGATTCAAAACTAAGGTATTAACATTCACCAATATCTATCCAATGCTTGAAATCAAAGATCCATCTAATGTCAATCACAAAAATGCAAGAGATTCACTGTTTATTTATTAAAACGGATACAGTCCCAAATTCCTCCAACACTAGTCTGTACCAGATCTTCTTCCCTTTACAAAAGGGATCCAAACAAGTTTTAACTACCATCCCCCAACTTTCAAACCAATCCTAATTAGTTGGGTGGTTTAGAATCTCCTAAACAACTCCAAAACCCAATTTCCCACCAAATCCTCAACTAGCCATTGGGATTTGAATTTGAAATTGCTAACTTTAAATTTATTGCATTTTACTTTCCCAAACCAATCAAAATTGGTGGATCTTACATCAAAGGATAAAATTAACTTAATCATATCCTAATCTACTCTTTTTGACCCTTAGAGCTCATCATGGCTCATTTTACAATATTTTGCTCCTAAGGTCCTTATGTGGACCTTTAGGAGATTTAAAAATTTGACCAAATTGATCATTACAAATCTTCATTATTGGTTTAAATATATCCCAATTGAAAAGTGGGATATTCCTCTGGAGTTCCTTCATGGTCTATTTTTCCATGCACCTAGGGGTCTTCATTGATGCTCTTGCATCATCGAGATACGAGCCTTGGAATATCATTGCCCAATCATGCTTAGTGCACCTTGGGGACACTTGGATTGAGTGTTTTCATGAGCGTTCTAGTGACTCCATGGGAAGAATGGGGTTGTCACTCATGTTTAACCAACCAACCAGAGCTGATGGAGTAGATGGTTCAATTCCTGGAAAGACGGTTTAAAAGATACACTACAAGGCTACTTTTAATTAACCCTCACTGCAAGTTTTGGCATCGACTAAGGTTGCCTTGCCAAATTCAAATAAATTCAAATCACCCAAAACTGAGAGAGGTTGTTGTAGACATTGACAACATGATCCTATAACCCCCGAGCCCTAGAATATTTCTACCCAATCGTGCTTAGTTCACCTTGGGGACACTTGGGTCAAGCGTGGTCACGAGTGTTCCAGTGACTCTGTGGACAGAATGGGGCTATCACTAGCATTGACCCATCCAACCAAAGCTAATGGAGTAGATGGTTTGATGCTAGTACAGACGGTTTGAAAGATACACTACGGAGCTACTTTTAACTGACCCTCACTGCAAGTTCTGGCATCGACTGAGATTGCCTTGCCCAATTCAAATAAAGTTGAATCACCCAAAACCAAGAGAGGTTGTTGTAGACCTCAACAACATAATCTTGTAGCCCCTAACTATTTTTTGATACCTCTCATGAGATCCGAGATACAAGCCTTGGAAGATCACTACCCAATCATGCTTAGTGCACTTTGGGAACACTTGGGTTGAGCGTGGTCGCGAGTGTTCTAGTGACTCCGTGGGAAGAATGGGGTTGTCATTGGTGTTTAATAGGCCAACCAGAGCCAATGGAAAATATGGTTTGATGCCAAGATAGATGGTTTTGAAATATACACTACAAAGCTACTTTCAACTGACCATCACTGCAAGTTTTGGCATTGACTGAGATTGCCTTGCCAAATTCTAACAAAGTCGAATCACCCAAAACTGAGAGAGTTTTTTGTATACCTTGGCAACATGATACCGTACCCTTGATGGTATGTTGATACCTCTCATGAGGTATGAGATATGAGCCTTGGAATATCGTTTCCCAATCATTCTTAGTGCACCTTGGTGACACTTGGGTCAAGCATTGTCGCAAGTGTTCCAGTGACTCCATGGGAGGAATGGGGTTGTCACTAGCATTTACCTAGCCAAATAGAACTGATGAAGCAGATGGTTCATTTCTAGGATGGACGATTTGAAAGATACACTATGAAGCTACTTTCAACTAACCCTCACTCCATAGTGAATCCTCTATATCTATCATGTATATATCCATCTGCACTTATGATGTAGAGGCTTGGAGAAATCCATAAATTGGATAAAAAGACTCCACACCTTTCTAAAACAAACCCATGGTCTCACCATGTACCCAAGGGATTCCACTTGCTCCAAGAGGTCAAATGACTTCCAAATGACACAAGGCTAACCACAAGACTTCCTAGGGTCCCAATGGTGCAGGAGCACCTCCTAGCACATGAAAAAATATTAAGATTTTTGACACTTGATACATCCAATGCACCCTTGGCCCTAAGGAATCCAAGGCATCTTGTAATTAAGGTGTTAGAGTTTGTCAATCTTTTAGATCCAATTGTAAGACCTAGTTACAAGTTTGGCCACTTATAAGCCACTTGGTACACTATGGTCATGGGATCAATAAATGTTTGTTTCTAGGATAGTTAAGTATCTTAAGATTGGTTTTCTAATAAGATAGTTCCCTTACCAGGGGCTTAAGTTATCTTATGAGTCATATTGCACATTATTTTCAAAATTTCAAAAGTTGCTTAATTGCAACTTTGCTCAATATTAGCAACTTTTCAAAAAGTTTTTGTAAACCTTCCCCTAATGGCTAACTAGTTCAAAACTATTTTAAAACTATTGAAGATGGCCTTCATATCCCTCACAGGTGGGTGGAAGGTGACACAATGTAACTTTTTCTCAAAATCAATAAGAAAACCTGATTTCTCTATATTTTTACTATTATAGAATGATGTACGGACATGTACGGTCACACAACTGCATGAGCCCAACTTGGTAATATTCCTTTGCCTCTTATATTTTAGATGTAACTAGTCTGGTGAGTATATCTTATCTCTAACTCTAGATATCAAGATTTTTATCTCTGTTACACAGTTTTAACTCCATTTTTAAGGGTGTTGTCTTGTTTTCCAGTTTGGAAGTGTTACCACCATGGGAATTGCATAAGCTTTGGTGGAAATCTTATTTGTAGCATTAACTCCATGATTCTACAAGTATTTTTCATATTCATGTAGGGGGATGGTTGTTTGAACGAGCCCTAGGTGTATATCCCTATGTATGCACCAAGTCTGTAAATGCATAAACAAGTATAACTCCTAGATAGTCAAGCACCAAGGCCTATAACTATGTATTTAGGGTTTTTTAGGAATCCTCTAAACATTCCAATTGGTTTTAGATAGATAGGCCCTCATTCATGAGTACTTCCTTCTTTAATGGAGGCTTAATTAGCCCTTTAGACCAGTCTAAAACCCTTCGATCTAGCTTCTATAATGGATCAAAAAATATTTGGTGCTCCTGCCCTAAATGTAACTTTGAAAAGGGTATTTTAATCTGTCATTCAAATCCCATGTTCTTTGGAACTTTCAAAAGATATATGATCTTTACTACCTGGACAGGGCTACAAGCCTAGACTAGATTGTCTAGCATATACATTGGAAACACCCTAATCAGTTTGTTTGGGTGAATGAAAAAGGACCATCTAGTTACCTCCATGATTTCCAAGACCCCCTCTTTGTTGGAAATGAGATAAGTAACTGAGAGGGGAGGGGTGAATCAGTTACTCCAAAACAAATCCTTTTGTCCCTTAGATGTCTTAAGCAATACAACACTATTACTCAGTTAATTAAGATATTCCTTTGTAACTTGGGTGTCAAAGCAGTATTTATGGTATCCAATGCAATTATACTTTAGTGATTAAGTGCAAAAATATAAAGCATGAAACAAATAAATATTAGTCCCTAAGTTTTGTTGATGATTAGTGACCCACACTTAGTCATTTACTTAGGCAGTTTTAGTTGGCTATCACTGTGGCCGAGCTAAAATTTGCAGGTCGAGCAACATTACCAAGCAAGTTTCAGATTTCCGAGTTACATTATGCCAAGCCAAGTAGAGTATTAAGTGTCAAGCTTCAGAGATGTGTTGTGTCGAGCAAAACAGTTTTTGCATACATGTCAGGATTAATTCAAACTTTGATGTAAATGGTTGAGGCTGACTTGTATGAGATCTAAGATGACATTTGTATGCATTTAATATTTGTTTACTGAATTAATTTGCATTTAATTTTTTTATACCATGCATGCCATGAAGCCAATCAGGAAATCAAAATGCATTGGAGGTATAAACAATAGATCTTGATCATTGACCTAGATCTCGCTACCAGATCCGAAAAGGTATAATAAGATGGCTTCTATGATGTAACACACCTAGGCTTTCTCTCTACCCTACTCTCCTCTAGGGTCCTCTTAGGACAACTCACTGACCTAGTAGGGTTATATGCACAACCTTTCTCTCCTTAGGTATCTTTAAACAATATTCTAACCCTTCACCTAGTGTACACCAATAGTACTGATCAAAATTTCTTCATTCTGCAACACAAACTAACTAGGTCTTCTCTAGTCTTACTCTCCAAGAAATGTCACAATTACTCATAGGATCTAGTTCCATGGAAGGATAGGTCTTCAAGACCTCCACTGGTTCCCTTTGAACCCCTTCATACACCACTCACAAATACATAACAATCAAGTGCTTCACAATGCACCTTTCTCACCTCAAATATGGCTACAAGCCAATTAGGCCTTTTTCTTGCCAATTTGAAGATAACTTGAATTTTTCCCACATAGGTATTTGAAATGTATTAGGATTCAGACACCCTTTAACAATAAATTTGAGATTTTCAAGGTCTCCAATCCGCTAGTTATCCGTACAACCCTTCCTACTATCATGCCTAAAAATAAGGGTTTTAGGGCTTTTTGACAGTCTAAACAAAAAAGTGTTCTTTAAACACACCAAGAAACCCTTCCAATCTTCTCCTTTGAGTTGGGGGTATTACATGCATTACTATATCCCTCCATGAGCTTTGGTTGAAGCCACCAATACATTCAACCCTCCTTGCATCACTTGCAATGGTTCTCAGTCCCTAGCCATGCACAGCAGGATCGCCCAGGGAATCATTGCAAAATTAGAAAAATTACTTTCTTGGGCCCCTCCTTTTGTACAAATAATTTACATGGAGTCTTCTCACCCATTCCAAGAGCTTGTACATAAACTATAGTGGCAAGTTGAGTTAAGACCCCATTTGTCCAACCTCCCTGGTTCAGACCAACGACAGGGTAAAACACAAAGAATTTAACAAAACCAATATAAAAACTACAAATTTGCAAAATAAATCCACACAAAATCTCAAATTAACCTACCCTACATTAATGAATGGATGCAGACTGAGATCTAATCCATCTACCTACTGTAAACAAGAAAACACACTGAAATTGCTCTGAAAATGCACACACAGAAAATCTAGTATTTTCAAAATGTTCACCAACCTTGCTTACGAGTCAAGGAAGGCCTCTTATACTTGTCCCCATCCCTAATCCAATGGTTTTAGATAGTTACAATAACCATTTCATCAAAAATTCTCTTCTTGCACAATTGTTGTCAATGTTGTCAAATGACAACATTGACAATTTTGATAACTTTCCAGAATTTTAGGAAATTCATTCTAAATTTTGTTCTAAGACCATGAAAACATCATAAAAGACTTAGGTAGACCATTCTTACCTCTCTTAGGTCCCAAAACACTCTTTTCTACATTTGACCCCTATGTGCTTGATTTACACCATTACCACTACATTGGCAATTAAGGTCCAATTTGGCATTTGTCTCCCAAAAGACCAAAAAAACCTTGAAAAAACCTTCCCTAAAGACCTAAAACACACCTTAGGACACCTCTAGTACTATTATTCAACTAGTGGTTTGGCTAGAACCACTACAAGCCAAAAGAACTCTTGAAACCCTAGGTTACCAAAGAGCCTTACCTAGGTGCTCCTGCACCATACTCCCCCCTCAAAGGGAAAGTCAAGTCACTCCTATAGACAATAAAGAGTTAGGAATTCCTAGCTTCTTGAAGTCAGATTCTACAATCCAGGAAGTCTTTGATTCAGACCTATCTTTCCACTTGATAAGGTGCTCCATATACACCTTGTGTCTGGTTGTCTTTTGCACTCTTGAATCCAAAACTCCCTCAGATGTCAATTTTTGTTTGGTAGAAAACACATCAGGGTCTACATCACTCTAAAATCCTTGATTATGTGGACTGATCTCATTGAATGGACCTTTAAACTGAACTAGGTCTTACACATTGAAAGTAGAAGAGATATTCAAATCAGAAGGTAAGTCTACCTTGTAGGCATTAGCCCCATATTTAGCTAGGACTTTGCATGGGCCTATTCTCTTCATCTGAAATTTAGTAGGGACTCCTTTCTGCATTCTTGACTTGTTCAAATGAACCATAACATAGTCTCATTGTTGGAATTGGATATCTTTCCTCTTCTCATCCACTTTGCCCTTCAACATTTGTTGACTGTCCTGTATAGTTTTCTTGACCTACTCTTGGATCTCCTTCATAGTGTGAGTGAAGTCCTCAACATGCCCACTATTGTACTCCCTTCCTCTAAGATCCCTAAGCTCAAAAAATCCCCTAGGATGCATTCCATAAACTATTTCAAATGGGCTTCTCCCTGTCATCCTATTCCTGCTATCATTATAGGCATATTCAGCTTGAGGTATGATTACATCCCATGTCTAACCATATTATTTTGTTAGGAACCTCAATAGGTTACCCAACACCCTATTGACCACCTCCATTTGACCATCAGTCTGAGGATGGTATGCTAATCCAAAATAAAGGTTTGTACCCAATCTATTCCATAATGTTTTCCAAAAATGGCTCATGAACTTAACATCCCTATCAGATACAATGCTTAAGGGTAGTCCATGAATTCTTACAACTTCCTTAAAGAA
>MU223287.1:4086499-4098846 GCA_018584345.1 Thuja plicata
TCTTCAAGGATCCCTTGGATACCACAAATCCTAAGTAGACAAGCTCTTGCTTGAGAAACTCACACTTCTCCAAATTAATGGCTAATTTCTCTTCATGCAATTTCTTCAACACTGATTCAACATGCTTGATGTGGTCTTCCTTTGTTCTACTATAGATCAATATGTCATCAAGATAGACTACCACAAACTTACCTGTGAATTCCTTAAGCACTTCATTCATGAGCCTCATGAATGTGCTAGGAGCATTGGTGAGGCCAAATGGCATCACAAGCCATTCATACAACCCATCAGTTGTTTTGAATGTTGTCTCCAACTCATCTCCCTCCTTAAACCTTATCTGATGGTAACCACTTTTCAAATCCAATTTGGTAAAGTACATTTCCCCTCCAAGACAATCCATAAGGTCCTCTATCCTGGGTATTGGGAACCTTTATTTTATGGTGATTCTATTAATTGCCCTTGAATCAGTACATAGCCTCCATTTCCACCATAGGGACTACACATGGGATGATACTCTTTTTAATTAAGCCTTGGTCCAATAATTCTTGGACTTTTCTAGCTACCTCTAAATTATGATCAGGGGTTAGCTTATAAGTTGCTTTGTTAGGTAATGAGGCACCAGGTATGAAGTCAATTTTATGACTAATCACTCTCTTAGGAGGCAAAGTGGAAGGAGTTCCACCAATGATTATATCACTGTATTTGTCAAGTAGATTCTAAATCTCCTTAGGTACTACCTCCTTAACTATCTTCTCTTCCTTCTTGGGATTTAACAAAATGGCATACCCTGCACTTGCCTCTTCCTTAATGTCTCTTACAAACTCCTTTCCACTACAAAATAACATAGTAGGAGTCTTGGACTATGACTCTTCATCCTCCAACAAAGACTATATTTTAAATGTCTTTCCATTCTTCTTAAAGGATATGTAATTCTCCTTTCTATGATACACTACCTCTCTATCATATTGCCAGGGTCTTCCTAGCAACAAGTGGGAAGCATCCATTGGGAGGATGTCACAAAGTAACTTATCCTTGTAGCCTGCTATAGAGAACTCTACCCATGTTTGCTCATTTAATAACACACTCTATCCGTTACTAAGCCAAGTCACCTTGTAAGTGTTCACATGGGGTATCTTAGTTAATTTCAGCTTAGTAACTACCTCCTCTGATATTATATTATTAGTAGATCCAGAGTCTACTATTACCTTGTAGACTTTTCCAATGATCTTACATCTAATCCTAAATAATTCCCTCCATTGCTTAGGCTCATCCTTCACTGGCTTCTTGATTAATACCCTTCTAAACATCAAATTCTCACCCATCTGAGAGTCTATGTGATCAACATCAGGTGCCTTGACACTAGAAGTGTCTTCTTGAACATAAGCTACCCTCTTGTCACTATTGGATGCACTAGGCTTATCAGGACACCTGTATGCTGGATGACCAGTCTGCCCACAATTGTAGCACTTCATATTTGCAAAATAGGAGTTATTTCTACCTTCTCTTCCCCTATTAGATCCACTCTGATTACCTCTACCTCTGCCATAACCACCTCTTGGTGTGGATTCATTAGTGTGCTCTGTCAATCTATTTTCACCTTGGCTTCTTTGTTCACTACCCCAACCTTGGTAACCACCTCTTTGTCCTCTTTGGTCTCTCTCAACTCATTGGCCTAGTAGGGTTCTATGCACAACCCTACTCTACTTAGGTATCTTGAAACAAGATCCTAACCCTTCACCTAGTGTACACCTTTAGTACTGATCAAAAGTTCTTCATTCTGCAACACAAACTAACTAGGTCTTCCCTAGTCTCACTCTCCAAGGAATGTCTCAATTCCTCATAGGATCTAGTTCCATGGAAGGATAGGTCTTCAAGACCTCCACTAGTTCCCTTTGAACCCCTGCATAAACCACTCACAAATACATAACAATCAAGTGCTTCACAATACACCTTTCTCACCTCAAATAGGGCTACAAGCCAATTAGGCCTTTTTCTTGCCAATTTGAAGATAACTTGAATTTTTCCCACACAAGTCTCCAAATGGGATTAGGATTCAGACACCCTTTAACAATAAATTTGAGATTTTCAAGGTCTCCAATCCTCAAGTTGTCCGTACAACCCTTCCTACTATCATGCCTAAAAATCAAGGTTTTAGGGCTTTTTGACAGTCTGAACACAAAAGTGTTCTTTCAACACACCAAGAAACCCTTCCAATATTCTCCTTCAATTTGGGGGTCTTACATACATTACTCTATCCCTCCATGAGCTTTGGTTGAAGCCACCAATGCATTCAACCCTCCTTGCATCACTTGCAATGTTTCTTAGTCCCTAGTCATGCACAACAGGCTCGCCTAGGGCATCATTGCAAAATTAGAAATACTTCTTTCTTGGGCCCCTCCTTCTATGAAAATAATTTACATGGATTCTTCTCATCCATGCCAATATTCTGTATAGAAACTGCAGTGGCAAGTTGAGTTAAGACCCCATTTGTCCAACATGCCTGGTTCATACCAGCGACAGGGTAAAACACAAAGAATTTAACAAAACCAATATAAACACTACAAATTTGCAAAATAACTCCACATATAATCTAAAATTAACCTACCCTACATTAATCAATGGATTCAGACTGAGATCTAATCCATCTACCTACTGTAAACAAGAAAACACACTGAAATTGCTCTGAAAATGCACACACAGGAAACCTTGTATTTTCAAAATGTTCACCAACCTTGCTTACATGTTGAGGAAGGCCTCTTATACTTTTCCCCATCCCTAATCTGATGGTTTTGGATAGTTACAATAACCATTTCATCAAAAATGCTCTTCTTGCACAATTGTTATTAATGTTGTCAAATGACAACATTGACAATTTTGACAACTTTCCACAATTTTTGGAAATTCATTTTAAATTTTGTTCTAAGACCATGAACACATCATAAAAGACTTAGGTAGACCATGCTTACCTCTCTTAGGTCCCAAAACACTCTTTTTCTACATTTGACTCCTATGTGCTTGATTTACACCATTGCCACTACATTGGCAATTAAGGTCCAATTTGGCATTTGTCTCCCAAAAGACCAAAAAAACCTTGAAAAGACCTACCCTAAAGACCTAACACACACCTTAGGACACCTCTAGTCCTATTATTCAACTAGTGGTTTGGCTAGAACCACTACAAGCCAAAAGAACTCTAGAAACCCTAGGTTACCAAAGAGCCTTACCTAGGTACTCCTGCACCATTCTAACCCTAAAAGAGAGTGTGTAAGAGAGAGATATACAGAGAAGGGTTTTTGTTCATGAGAGATGAACAGTAAGTCATTTTGAGAAGAAGCCAAGATCAAGCAGAATGACAGAGAAGTGAAAAGCAGAGTAAAGACATATCAGATTAAGAGATCACAGAGATTATTGAAAAGAGAAGATCCGTCATCAGCATCTGTGTGCATAACGAAGGATCATTAGTTGGAACATTCTAATAGGTATATTAGGTTAAATATCTTAACAGAGTGGTTTTAGCAAACCATTTCAAATCTCTTAGCCGAGTGCTTACTTTACTGTAAGTTGAAATCCTTTAACAAGGTAGATTGTAATGATCTTTAGTTCTTAACAAAACATACCTTTAACTAGGTAGATTGCATATTGTAATCAAACTTTTGTAGCCCTAACAAGCACACTTTATTTCTACAGTAGTGAATATCTTGTGGGTATCATCCCCACCCCTGTTTTACCTATTTGGGTTTCTGGGTTACCAAATATTTGTGCTATGAGTTACATATTTGATGTTATGGATGTTATCTAATGTTAGGTTAATTTCATATATTTATGAATGTGGATCAATTTTCTTTAAGTGGTTAAGTTTTAAGATCTTATTCACACCCCCCCTCTCAGTATCTTTCTTTCCCATTCTTTTACTTCCAACAATTGGTATCAAAGCATAGTTCACCAACAAAAGCTTTGAATCAGCTTCTGAGTATAGATCTTGAGATGGAGGTTTACAAGTTGGGAAAATTCATTGAGATTCAGAAGATTGAGATCTAGTTAGCATTACATCAGCTTGAGATAGCAAGACAAGAATTTAAGAAATCCTTGACAGCTAGGAAAGATTTGGCCAAACAAATGAATGATACTCATTACTAGGAAGATGACACTGCAAATCTATTTCATAATGAAGATTCTACTAAGAGCGATGTAGCAATTGCAGATCTACTAGAAAAGAAAAATGCACTGTGTGAAGAAGTTAGAAACCTAAAAAGAGAAGAAGAAATGAAGACAGTAAGACTATGTGAAGTATTGGAACAAAAGAACAAAGTTGAAGATGAAAAAACCATGGCAGAAGAAGACAAAAGAGTGATATCTGTCAGACTTGATGAAAGGACACATGATGTACAAGTAATGACAATCAATCAGGTTGACATGGAAAATCAACTACTACTTGCAAATCAAGAGATTAGTAGGAAAGATATGGAAATGATAAATCTAAGGTCTGAGAACAATCAATTGAAATATGACTTGAGATCTGAGAAGGAACTTAATGAAAGGTTGAACAAACCCAATGAAGCTTTGACTCATTTTGAGAATCTGATGGAAGCATCAAGAAGGTCAAATTATTCCTCTAGATTAGGTCACGCTGAACCAAAGACATTTACTAAGAAAGGAGAATCATCTAAGAATGGTGAAAGGAGGAATGCAAAGACAAAGCAAAACAAGCCTATTTTCCACCACTGTGGAAAACCATGTCATACAGAAAACATTTTCCAAAGCAAGATAGGTAAGTCCAATCCTAAATCTAAGTTCAATGGTTACTATTTTAATTGCAAGAAATTTGGACATAAAGCACATGAATGTTGGGCTGAAGCAATTGATGCGCCCCCCAAACCAAGATTTAATGGTTATTGTTACAAGTGTCAGAAACATGGTCATAAGGCACAGGACTGTAGATCCAATGCTAAACAGCAATGGACATCAAAGACACAAACAAAAGAATCTAAGAGTGGCGACACTTACAACTGGGATTATAATACTAGATAGAGTTGTCATTACTATGAAGAATATGGACATGCACCCAAAGCCTGCTTAAAGACACATGTCAGAGGGAAATCTAAGAGTTGGATGTATGGAAGCTTAGTCTGTTTTAATTGTTTGAAGATAGGACACACTAAGAGAGAGTGTAGGACAAGAGTTCTTGCTCCCACTATTGAAGAAGTAAGAGCATAGATGAACCAAACATGGGTAAGGAAAATAGAGCCAAGCAGTGATGAATCCACTAAAGCTGAGGTCACCCAATCCAATGGATCAGGTGATCACACCATCTCCAACTAAGCAATAGAGGTATGTAAGGAACTGCATTCAAATTTTAAATCTTACATTAGTTCCTAATATGTAAATGTGCCAAAGTCCATATCTGCATATGATAAGATGTACCAGGACATGTTTATGACAAGTGTTGAGAAGAGTTATATGCACTATAGGTGCCGAGTTGGTTGGCTGAGTAAGTCGTGTGATGGCTAAGTGTGGTAAGCTAAGCGGTATGCAAGTTGTGTTAGTTGGCCAATGATAGCTGGCTTGCACTAACCTAACAGGCAAAATATTTAATGCTTACCTACCTTGACCTTTCATGTCTATATATGGACAAATGGTCTATTATTCACTTTTACCTTGCGATCTTTAACATTTACAGAGCGATCAAAGAAGTTGCAGATTTGATCTTAGCGAAGTTTGTTTCGATAATTTCATTAGTGTGTTGTTGGCAATCGTAAGTTGAACAGTGCAAAGTGTTTTCTTTTCGAGGTACTCTGTTCTTCATTTTAAAACCCTAACCTCAAGAGATTATAGCTGCAATTTCTTCCGCACCAGTTAAGGGAATGGAAGAGGATTTGAATCAAATTAAGCTTGTAAGGAGTGATGCATGTGCACCACCAAACTTTCATGTCATTCTAGAAAGTGTGATTTTGAGTGATCTAAATGGAGCCCTCTCATCAATCCTGCCAAAGGTACTTATGATTCACGATGTAAGATCTTGTTACATGGTCAAAATTGGTGAAGTGGGCAACAAAAAATTAAGAAATTCCTATGACAAACTATGTGACAATGGAATTCTGAAGGACAAATTCAAACATTTAGCCGATAAAGGGTTAACTCATGCCCTAGATTTTCTGACAAAATTTAAGGATGAATGTATTAAGGTTGTCTTAAGCCAAGTTCATAATATGCATATGTGATTGGAAAATGGACCAGTAAAGATCAGAAAATATATTATCCAGTGAGTTACTGGGTATCCTATTATCAGCGGCAAATGAACTATGAGAGACCAAAGTAAAGAAGAGATAGCAGCTAACACTGGAGCTGTTTGGGACAACAGAGGCATGACTATATCTATAATTACAGACTTGGAACTTGAATTTGGAGTGAGAGTGATTTCTCACAAATTCTATCAGTCGAGCCAAATAGATAGTGTTCCATGTACAATAATGGACTAGGCATGGAAGATAGTCAAAAAGAATCACACCTATGACCTTGCCGAGCTGTAGTTGACACAATTAGCTGAGACCTTACCATCAATTAGGAAAGCCAAAATATCATCATGTAATTTTGGCTCTTTGTTAATATGTATATTCTTCTATGTACAGAAGTCATTTCCTACACTAGGAAATATTGTTTGGAAAAAGGACAGACCTGTCACTTTACATATTAGTGAATGTATTCAGAAATTAGGCAGCAATTTCAATGGAATTATGGGAAATAATTTTGTGGAATTCAAAAAGAGAATGAGATTGAGGACAAGAATTCCCAATTCACTTGTGGAGAAGCACTATGATGAGATATGTTTCTTAGTGGATAAAGACTACACATATATTCAGGCTGTGACACCTAGGGTATCATGGCTAGAGCCATTTCCCTATGAAGTTAATATTGATGAAGCATCAATAGCTATCACAGCACTCCTAGAAGAGGAGATTGATACTAAAGCTAAAATATTTGGAAATTTTGATGAAGCAAAGGCAAAGATTTTGATGAATCTTAAGGCAGGAACCATGGAAAGGAAAAGAAAAAAGATTGTGAAAAATTTGAAAAAGATGGTTGGCTTGCCAAGTGATGAGGAGCTAGAGGGTGCACCTCTAGACATATCTACTGGACAAGGAGAAGATGTTTCTGAGGAACAAGAAGAAGAAGTCAGTGAACCTGAAGAAGAGGTCACAACTAAGGCAAAAGGGAAGAGGCCAGTAGTAGCTAAGGTAACAAAGTTGAGTAAAGCAAAACCCAGTGTTACCCTCCCATTGCAAATCATCCAAGGACAAGGGCATCTGCTGCCACTTCACTAGTAGAAAAGACAAAAGTATATGAAAAGAAGATTGGAGAAAGTAGTTTTGGATCAAGGACTAAATTAGCAACAAAGGTTGTGCCGAGCCTACAAGTTAAGAAACCAAGAAGGAAACTACATTTGGATCCAGAAAGTGATGAGGAAATGATAGAAATTGATGAACCCAGCCACATACCAACAACACCATTCAAGAAACCCACAGATATTGATGAGGTATGTGAGAATTTGAGAAATTATGTAGGGTTATCTAGTTTCAAGTTTATAAAGTATGAGAAATTGAAGGTAGGAGACAAACATAAGGTCTAGGAAGCTCTCCTAGACATGATGTGTAAATTCAAATTAACCCCTACAGCAATAGGAGACAATGTTCCGAGTGAGTTGTATGAATTTCTATCTAGCAAGTAGGAATTTGCACTCACAACTGAGAGACAAATTAGGGAAGGCACATTAGCTCAAGTGATTCTTGAGCTAACCAAGAAGCAGAGAGAATTTTTTTTTGAAGAGTATAAGCACAAATTTCTACCTAAATAGAGAGGTTATGCTATCTTGAAGAATGATATTGAAGGGATAGTAGAAAAAAGTACTAGAATTTGGAAGGAAGTTTTTGGATTGATTGTTCCAAAATAAACAAGAAATGATGAAGGGACATCTAAGCCGAAGGATAAGGAAATTGAATCCACCCCTATACCATAGATTTCCATAGTTCACATTTCAACTGAGTCTGAGAAGACTAAGATAGATGCACAAAATCAATCTGAGACAGTTAACATTGTTGATCTGACTATTGACAGTCTGATTAATGTGACAATTGATGACTCTAGAAATTTGGATGCCGAGGGTTAGGATGAGCCGAGGGACTTAACTGTTGATTCACCTATCAAGAAAACTGAGGCTGAAGAAGAGAAGAGTACAGAAGAAGCAGAAAGAACTCAAGAGGAACCTAAGGATAAGGATGCTCAAGAAGAAGCAGCAAAGGAGAAAACAATTGAACAAGAGGTAATTGTATAGAATTCACCTATTTTAGAGGTCGTAAAGTTAGTACTAGATAGTAGTGAGGAGATAACAGACACTAATAGTGAGCCTAAAGAACAAGAGGAAATGAAAGTGTTGGTTGATCTACCACACTTTGCATCATCAACTCCCACTGGAACTAAGACAAGAAGCATGTCTAATCAGCAGGCAATTTTGACTGAACTTAAAGATGCAATGGTGTCAACTACTGATTCTGGAAAAGGTATTGTAGAAACTAAGCTGAGCAGTAGTTCACGTGAATTCAAGAGAAGGACAACTATGAGGAAGAAGTCTCTGATTCCAGATGTCACATTAGATGAAGTTATTGTGATTCCACCATGGGATCCCAATGTTTTGTCTTATGAACAGATTGAGACTCTTCAGGAGTTACTTAAGAGGAAGAAAAGACAGGAGGAACTAAAAAGGGAGCAAAAGCAAAAGAAAGTGCTACATGACATAAAAGACATATTTATAAAGGCTTTTGACATGGAGGATGAGAATCCTCAAGCCCCTATTCTTGAACAGTTAGTTCACATTGTGCAAAAGGTAAATGATGACAATATTGAAGCCAATGAGAAACTATTGCAATGGTCCGAGAGGAAATTTGAGAACAAGGTACTTGCCAAAATCTCAGGAGAGATTGCAGTTAAATAGGTCAAACTTTCTTCTCTGATAGAAACTTTAGAAGGAGTTGCAACAAATGTCTATTCATTGTATAAGAGGTTATCTGATGTTGAATTCTTCACAAAGGATAATCAACAAGCTCTAGAGAAATTGCAACTAGACCTAAAGTCAACTGGTAGTTCACTGAGTATGGATGCTAGTACTAGCTCCTTACATTTTAATAGGTTGACTTATGCACAGAGGAGGATAGTCGAGCTCATGGCTGAAGATGGTCAGATTAGGACCAAGTTGATTACTATTCAGACAAGTCTGATACCTCATTTGGAGATCATTCAGAAAGAAATTTTATCTGCTAATGAATTGATTAAGAGAGACTCTCATCTCTCAACTACAGAAATCTTAGTAAGTCTAGCTACCAAGCTAGAAGTGAAAATAGAGGTTATGAAGTTTGTCAAGGACAGTTGGGACTCTACATTTGAGTCTACCTTACAACTTCACAAATAGTTTCTGGACAAGTATAACTTGACCCCACAAGCTATCAGTGACAAAAATAAGGGGGAAACAGACAAGACTGACAAGGATACAGCATAAAGGAGATCAGTACAGGTATCCATGTGTAAATATTTTTTTGAAGGCATGTATAATATATAAATTTTTGTATATAGTATGATGTACATTCCTAGGGGGAGTACAGTATGTACTTAGGAAATATTTTGGATGGAATGAATTGTAATGATAAGTGTGTTTTTGCCACTAATATCAAAGGGGGAGATTGTTAATCCCTAATTTTTGTTGATGATTAGTGACCCACACTTAGTCATTTACTTAGGAATTTTTAGTTGGCTATCACTATGGCTGAGCTAAACATTGCAGGCTAAGCAACATTGCCGAGCAAGTTTTAGATTTCTAAGTTACATTATGCCGAGATGATTAGAGTATTAAGTGTCGAGTGTCAGAGATGTGTTGTGCCGAGCAGAACAGTTTTTGCATACATGTAAGGATTAATTCAAAATTTGATGTAAATGGTTGAGGCTAACTTGTATGAGATCTAAGCCAACATTTGTACACATTTAATATTTTTTTACTGAATTAATTCACATTTAATTGTTTTATACCATGCATGGCATGAATCCAACCAGGAAATCAGAATGCATTGGAGGTATAAACAATAGATCTTGATCGTTGATCTAGATCTCGCTACCAGATCTGAAAAGGTATAATAAGATGGCTTCTAACCCTAAAAGAGAGTGTGTATGAGCAAGAGATATACGAAGAAGGGTTTTTGTTCATGAGAACTGAATATTAAGTCATTTTTTAGAAGAATCCAAGATCAAGCAGAATGATAGAGCAGTGATAAGCAGAGTGTTGCCCCACTTTTCATCTTGTACCCATGTGGTCAAAGTGGAGGATTTTGAAGTCAAAGTCAAGTCTAGTCTTGTTTGAGTCTAGGTCTAGGTCTTCCTTAGGTAGGAAGTTCTTTCCGGGTTTCCCTGCCACTGCCTTTCCTTCTTTAAGTCGGATGGGTTATCTGAAAGTCTTTTCATTTTGGGTAGGTTATAGATCCCAACCTAGCAAGGATAATGTGCTCCTATTGATGATCTTTTTCAAGCAAAAGAATGATTGGGAATCATAATTTCTAGGCATTCATAAGAAATCAGAAAAGACTCTTCATATAGATGATGCAGTGACAGAGCTGTGATTGCAGATGTGAGGAGTTATGCTTGATATCCGTCAAATGGAATTCGATCTAAGCATGGTGATTGACAGGCTGAATAGAATGGGCAATGTGATATAATTGCATAACTATAACAGCGAATCAAGAAGAAATCAGAAAAGGTGATATGCCACAATGAATATGCAGTTGAAATAAGTGTTTTTCTGGTTTGTATTCTGCTCTTTCAGGTGCGATAGCACATAATATGTATGTATTCAATACATTTTCCATAGCCTATAAAAGTTGATGATTTTCACTATTTGAAGGCATGGATTGATTCTATGGTGTCTTACGACCCCAACAGTGAAAACCGCATGAGATTTGGAGTTGAAATGAGAAAGTTATGGCACAGCGGGATTTTTCATTCTGGCTACTCCATGGCGGAAGATTGACTTTTAACTACTCCATGGTGAAAGATTGACTTTTAACTACTCCATGGCGGAAAATTGAGTTGTGGCTACTCCATGGTGGAATTCTACCTAAGAAGGTAATTTTTCGCAAAGGGCAGAACTTTACCTTGTGCGGAATTCTACCTCAGAAAGTGATTTTCCGTAAAGGGCAGAACTTTACCTTGTACGGAATTCTACCTCAGAAAGTGATTTTCCGCAAAGGGCAGAACTTTACCTTGTGCAGGTTTCGCACTTAGCTGGAGATTTTTCGCAAGCTTAAGTATTATAAGGTGGGCCCAATTTATTAAAAAGTAGAAGCTCTTTTCCAATTCTCCGAAATGGAGAAGCTCCTTTCCAATTCTCCGAAAAGGAGAAGCTCCTTTCCAATTCTCCAAAAAGGAGAAGCTCTTTTCCAATTCTCCGAAAAGGAGAAGCTCTTTTGGTATTTTCCGCTGAAAGAATTCAGTTTGGGATTTTTCACCAATTGCATTAAAGGCCCGAGTTCAAGATAAAGATGAGGATTCTCGATACCATTTGAGGTTGAAATCGAAACCGAATAGCATCAAACATGTGAAAAACATAAACAGTTATTTGACCCCGAAGCCCAATGGATTTGACTCGACAGATGTCATTAAAGAGAAGATGAAGGATTCAAATTGAAGTGTCATAGTGATGATGTCTTTTCTTATTCCCATGTTAGCGATTGGCTTTTCAAATTCTATCATCGAGATGTTCTCTCTTTATGCACTGTCTTTTTGTTTTCTAGAATTTGAATCATTTCCAGTAAGCATTGTATGTAAACTCTATAAATACTGTGAAGGAAATCAATGCAAAGGTCAGAAAATGGTTGGCATGAAGAGAGGTTGCAGAGAAAATCACACTTGGTGTCAATTCTTTACTGTCCATGTGCTTCCTTTTTTTTGCATACAGTCAGAGAGCTGGAGTGGAGGAGAGAGCATGTTTAATTTCTATATTTTCATTCATGCATTGAGATTAATGTTCAATTTTTGTAATAGATTTGGCTATAGTTTGCAAGCAAATATGATCAGAGTATTGTGTTTGTGTGTTTAAAACAAGGGAAGGTTTTGTTATGAATTAGAGTATTTGGGCAACACTTTTCTGATTACTTTCAATCAGAGTATTGTTATGATCAGTTTTAAGCATTGTCTTGTATTCTTAGTCAAATGGTGATTGGATGGTAGATCAGAGTACTATCATTTGATCCTATTGCAAAGATTTGGATGTTTAATCTTCTCATAACATTGCATTTGCATAACTAACAGCATTCTTG
>MU223287.1:4114572-4130831 GCA_018584345.1 Thuja plicata
TTTTTGCATCAAGTTTTCCATTTCTTGCTTCCTTCAAGATGTAGCATTTACTTCCAAATACTTTGAAATAATGAACATTAGGTTTATAGCCATACCATAATTCAAAAGGTGTCTGGTTACTACCTTTATTTAGTTAAACTCAGTTCAAGGTGAACACTGTAGTGTTGATGGCCTCCTTCCAGTATTTGGTAGAAACATTCTTTTCAATCATTAGGGTTCTGGCATAATCCATAATGGATATGTTTCTTCTTTCTGTTATTCTATTTTTTTGTGGTGTACTAGGGGCAGATACCTATCTTTTGATTCCTCTTTCATTATAGAATTCATTGAACTCATTAGAAATGAATTCTCCTCCTCTGTCAGATCTTAGACATTTTAGTTTCTTTCATGTTTCCTTTTCAACTCTTGCAAGATACCATTTGAATTCCTGAAAAGCTTTTGATTTTTATTGGAGAAACATGATAGTCATCATTCTAGAATGATCATCAAAAAATAGAATAAAATACTTCTCTCCAGTATAGCTTGTTGTTCCAATTGGTCCACAAAGGTCAATATGTACCAATTCCAAGATTTCATCAGTATTGTAATTCTTGCTCATGAAACTTGTCTTGCTCATCTTTCCAATTTGACATTGTTTGCATATTTCTAACTCGGGTTTCTTCAAAATAGGAATACCTCTAACTCTCTTTTTCTTGTTTATGTTTACCAAATTATCAAAATTTGCATGACACAACCTTTTATACCATAGCCAACTTTCTTCTACTTGTGCAATAAAGCATGAACTTTTAGTGAGATCAAGATAGAATATATTACGTTTTGTTTGCCTGCCAGTTCCAACTAAGTTCCCTTTAACATCAAGGAGCTTGGCCTTACCATTCATAAATTCTACCTTGAAGCCAATGTTGTTCATTTGTGCTAAAATAAGTAGATTTATCCTTAGTCCTTCAACCCAATAAGAATTATTATATTTGATTCCTCTTGTCAAGGTAATGCAACCTTTTCCTTTCACATAGTAGGGTTCATCATTTCCAAAACTGATAGTCCCACCATCATAGTGCTCAAGATGTTCAAATTTTTGTCTTATCACCACTCATGTGATGAGAATAACCACTATCAATTATCCATGTGTCATTTTTACTAATATGTGAGAAAAGTGTTGTCTTTTCATCTTCTTCATCCGACTCATCCTTAATAGAAATATAAACCATTTCATCTTCTTTTTCATCACTATCAGAATAATTTTCAATATAACAAGACTTCTTACCTTTTTCCTTGTAGATCTTGTAGTTCTTGAAATCTTTCTTTCCTTTGTACTTCTTGAACTTTTTCTCATCTTTGTCTTCTTTGTTCGGACACTTGGCAACAATGTGACCAACCTCATTGCATGAAAAGAAAATCAATGCTACTCTTCCTTTGTATTTTCCTTTGG
This sequence comes from Thuja plicata, assembly GCA_018584345.1. Classification (NCBI taxonomy): domain Eukaryota; kingdom Viridiplantae; phylum Streptophyta; class Pinopsida; order Cupressales; family Cupressaceae; genus Thuja; species Thuja plicata. The sequence continues at coordinate 4,116,002 of MU223287.1, forward strand.
CAGCTCTCCTTGCAAGTAATGCTTCAATGATATCTAGGTCTTCATCATTAGATTTATCATCACTATCACTTGCAATTTGCTTCCCTTTTGAGTATCTATCCTTTTTACCAAGGTTTAATTTAGCTTTGAATGTAGACTCAAAATTTCTAGAGCTAGGAGAATAATAGTCAAAGTTGTCCAACTCAAAAGTTGTAAGCCTTCCAACTAATGTATCCAGAGTTATATCCTTATTGCACCTCATCTCTTGAAAAGTTGAAACTCTAATAGAATATATAGGAAGTAAAGTTCTTAATACCTTTCTAACCACTATTGTATCTTCAATTATTCCTCCTGCAGCTCTGATGGCACTTACATTCTTCTTGATTCTTTCACTGTATCTTGTAATGTCTTCTCCTTCTTTCATTTTCATCTAATTAAATTGTCCTTTGAGACTTTTTTCTTTGGCTCTCTTTAAATTTTCATCTCCTCCATGAATTTCATGTAATTTCTTCCACATATCATAGGATTTAGGGCAGTCCTTGACTTCATCAAATTCTGATTAGCTGAGTGAGAAGCTATATCCAACATGATTATGTTATAAAGCTTTTGTTCCATCATTTATTCCACAATCATAGTTTTTGTTGGTTCCACATATTTTTTGTCCAAAAAATGCAAACTAGAACTTCCAATAATAGATAGATGTATCTTCATCAGCTCTTTCCATGCAAGGAAGTTGTCTTTGTTTAGCTTTGGGATCTCCCTTCTGTAAGACATCTCTAATCTTTAGCTTAGGCCTTGAAATCTTCTCTGAAAGAACTTGAAGCTTTGATACCAATTGTTGGAAATGAGATAAGTAACTAAGAGGGGAGGGGTAAATTAGTTACTCCAAAAAAAATCCTTTTGTCCCTTAGATGTCTTAAGCAATATAACACAGTTACTTGGTTAATTAAGATATTCTTCTGTAACTCGTGTGTCAAAGTAGTCTTTATGATATCCAATGCAATTATACTTTAGTGATTAAGTGCAGAAACATAAAGCATGAAAAAAATAGCATATACATCGGTGACACCAATACTTAACGTGGAAACCCAATATGGAAAAAACCACCAATGTAACTAGTTACTATTTTTCACTCTTCTGAAGTGGGCCCTGTTAGGAGCCAACCCTATTAAAGGTTACAAAAACACACTGTTAGATGTGACCCTGTTAGAAGATTTAAATCACCCTATGAGGAGTGGCCTTGTTAGAGGTCTTTAACATGTCAACATAGAAATGCTACCTTGTGAGAGGGTTTACAAAAAGACTGTTAAGTCTACTCTGTTAAGAGATTTGAGATCACTGATACGATTGTTAGAAAGTAACAATGAATTGACATGTATGTGTAAGCAACTGTCTTTGTTGATTCAGATCTCTGTTCTGACTCTAATTGGATCCTTGTTGATCAAATATTCTATTGCAGTTTTGAGTGTTCTATACTCAATCAGAATCCCATCTAATTTCACCTTGACTCTTCATATCATAGAATTACACACTTCCTCTTGTCTTCAAATTTTTCACACACGCTCTCACATTCAATCCAAACTTGACCTTTCATATATATGATAAGCCCTATCAAGTTGGCTTGAATATACTTCTAAATAATTAAGAAATTACAATTCAGTCGGCCTCATAAACCAATTAATTATAGAATGTAAACCAATGTTAGTCGGCTAACACTAAATAATTAACTCGGTTAACACTGATTTTATTTAATGCCTGACAATGACTAAAATGCCTGAGTGATTCGGTCAACACTGAACATCTTCAATACCTGATTGATCTCGGTCAACACTAAAAAACTCTTTCCATTCACCAACTATGCTTGGTCTAGATGTAGAAATTTGTGTAAAATCACTACATAAGTGTATATACGTGTGTAACATCAATGACAATACGCAATTGAATAATTGTCTTCAACACTCTTACCTCTGTGTGGCATTGTAAGCCTTGTGGCCATATTTGCACTAAAATTAGTATATTGTAACCTTGTGGATCCATTCAAAATGAACCCACCTAACCCATACACCATTCTTAGGTCCATAAGAGGTATTGGGAAAATGTTTTATGCCAATTTGTAAAGGGTGTGAGTGTCAGGGTTGACCACTCCTCATCAAGGGAGTTTAGATTGTAGTGATTGGATTACTATACCTCTTCCACTTGCATCACCTCCTAGCACCTCCTAGCACATGAAATTTTTTGAAGATTGTTGACACTTGATACATCTAATGCACCCTGGGCCCTAAGGAATCCAAGGCACCTTGTAATTTAGGTGTTAGAGTTTTTCAATCTTTTAGATCCAATTGTAAGACCTAGTTACAAGTTTGGCCACTTATAAGCCACGTGGTACACTATGGTCATGGGATCAATAAATGTTTGTTTCTAGGATATTTAAGTGTCTTAGGATTGTTTTTATAATAATATAGGTCCCTTACCAAGGGCTTAAGTTGTCTTATGAGTCATATTTCACATTAGTTGCAAAATTATAAAAGTTGTTTAATTGCAACTTTGCTCAATATTAGCAACTTTTCAAAAAGTTGTTGTAATCCTTCCCCAAATAGATAATTAGTTAAAAAATGTTTTAAAACCATTGGTAATGGCCTTCATATCCCTCATAGTTTGGTGGAAGGTGAGACAATGTAACTTTTGCTCGAAATCAATAAGAAAACCCCATTTCTCTGTATTTTTACTGTTATAGAAGGTTGTACGGACATGTACAGTCACAAAATTGCATGAGACCAACTTGGTAATATTCCTTTGCCTCTTATATTTCAGATGCAACTGGTCTAGTGAGAAGCTCATATCTCTAACTCCAGATATCAAGATTTTTATCTCTGTTACACAGTTTGACTCCATTTTTAAGGGTTTTGTCTTATTTTCCAATTTGGAAGCATTTCCACCATGGGAATTGCATAACCTTTGTTGGAAAGATTATTTGTAGCATGATCTCCATTATTCTTCAAGTATTTTTCATATTCATATAGGGAGATGGTTGTTTGAACGAGCCCTAGGTGTATATCCCTATGTATGCACCAAGTCTGTAAATGCATAAACAAGTATAACTCCTGTAAAATCAAGAACAAAGGCATGTAACTATGGATTTAGGTTTATTTGAGCATCCTCTAAACATTCTAGTTGGTTTCAGATAGATATTCCCTTGTTCATGAGTACTTCCTTCTTTAATGGAGGCCTAATTAGCCCTTTAGACCAGTCTAAAACCCTTTGATCTAACCTTTGTAATGAATCACAAAATATTTGGTGATCCTATCCTAAATGTAACTTTGAAAAGGGTATTTGAATATATCATTCAAATCCCATGTTCTTTGAAATTTTCCAAAGATATATGATCTGTATTGCCTGGACAGGGCTACAAGCCTAGAGTGGACTGTCTAGCATATACATTGGGAACACCCCAATCAGTTTGTTTGGGTGAATGAGAAAGGACCATCTTGTTACCTACATGATGTACAAGACCCCCTCTTACCTCTGTGTGGAAGTGTAAGCCTTGTGTCCATATTTGCACTAAAATTAGTATATTATATCCTTGTGGATCCATTTAAAATGAACCCATCTAAGCCATCCACCATTATTAGGTCCATGAGAGGTATTGGGAATATGTTTTATGCCAATTTGTAAAGGGTTTGAGTATCAGGGTTGACCACTCCTCATCAAGGGAGTTTAGATTCCAATGATTGGATTACTATACCTCTGCCACTTGCAAACAAGTGGTATCAAAGCACCTAAGATCCTTAGGTTAGAGATTTGATTACCACCATGTCAGGAGATGAAGAAGGAGGGTCGTCTTCAAGGATGACCAATGCAGAGATTGTTAAGTACTTAAGGGACCAAAGACTAAGGCAGGATACACAAAGAGACATAGAGATGCAGCGAGTAATGGATGAAGTGGAAAGGCTTAAGGAAGAGCCTCATAGGAAGGTTAGTGGTAAATTTGAGGATGTTGAGGAGGGGAGTGAAGAAGAACCCCTTCAATAGGAAGAAGAAGAAGTTCTTTCAGATCAGAGGCTACTAGTGAAGATTCTTAAATCCATGGAGAGAAGAACCATGGACCTTAAGCTTGACTTACCCACCTATGATGAGAAGATGGATCCTGATGCTGCTATGTAGTGGGTAGATGCCCTCTCAAGTTTATTTGATTGTGAAGATATCCCTGGGAATCAGAGGATAAATATGGCTAAGTCAAATCTCAAGGGCTCTACACTTACATGATGGAGCTTCACTCAAGATGATAGGGTGAAGAGTGGAAAGCAATGAATCACCACTTGGAAGAAGTTGGTGATAAAAATCAGGGAATCATATGTCCCTGAGGACTATGAAGTCCAACTCCATAAAAGGAGGATGAGTTTGAGACAAAAAGAGATGAATGTCTCATCATATATGGAATAATTTCAAAATCTTGTCATGAAGACCAAGATGATAGAGCCAGAATGTTTACAACTTACAAGATACATGCAAGGTTTGAAGATCTCCATCCAAGATGAATTGAGCCTAACCAGTCCTACAACAGTACAACAGTGCTTTCAAGTATCATTAAAGGTGGAGGAGAAGTTCAAAAGAAAACAAGACCAAGTGAATAGGGGTGGGGGCCGCAGCAACAATAACTTCAACTAATAGGGGTGGGGGCTAGAGTAGGGGACATTCAAGTAATAGCAGAAAACCTTTTGATCAAAACAAATCAGAGAGGAATGAGACCAATGAAAGAGGAAATCTCAGAGGTAGGGGACCCTTTGGAAGAGGAAGAGGGAATGGTACCTTGAGATGTTACCACTACAATCAACTTGGACACCATGCTGGAAGATGTCTTGAGAAAGGGCACAATAATCAGGGAGAAAGAAGAGCACAACTAATTCATGAAGATAATCAAGCTGAAAATCCAAATCCTAGAGATCTAGAACCAGAAGAAGGCATAAGTTTGATGATGAGACAAACATTTCTACAAGTACCACAGACTGTGGAGACATCACAGAGGAAGAATTTTTTCAGGACAAAGATAAAGTGCTAAGGAAAGGTATGTAACTTGCTTATAGATTCTGGTTCAACTGAAAATATGGTTTCTAAGGAAATGATACAAAAGTTAAATTTGAATAAAGTTCCCAATCCTTGTCCTTATCATGTATCTTGGCTCACCAAAGGGCAACAAACTTTAGTAATGGAAAAGGCATTAATAGAATTCTCCATAGGTGACTATAAAGAAAAAGTCATGTGTGATGTCATTGAGATATTTTCTTGCCACCTCTTGTTAGGAAGGCCTTGGTAGTATGATATGGATTCCACACATAAATGTAGAAAAAACACCTACACCATTGTGAAGGAAGGGAACACCTATACCATGAAACCATTGCCTGATCAAAAAGCCAATAAAGAGTCCACTATTTTAGTCACTGGTAGAAAGGAAATGGAAAGAACATTGAGGGAATTAGATAATGAAGGGTATGTGTTGGTTTTGAAACCCAAGGACAATGAAGTCTCCAAAAAGATAGAAACTATACCAAGAGAAGTCAAAGAACTAGTGGATAAATACAGTGATGTAGCCATAAATGAACTACCCTATACCCTCCCACCCTTGAGAGATATTACTCACAAAATAGACCTCATGCATGGTTCCTCTATACCTAATAAGGAACCTTACAAGTTGACCCCTGATCAAAATGCTGAGATCTCAAGACAAATCAAGGAGATGTTAGAAAGGGACTAATACAAAAGAGTTTGAGCCCATGTGATGTCCCATCAGTCCTAGCACCTAAAAAGGATGGGAAATTGAGGCTTTGCATGGATAGTAGAGCCATTTAGACAAAATTAAAATCAGATATAGATTCCCTATTCCAAGGATAGAGGACTTATTAGACCAACTTGGAAATGCTTGTTATTTCTCAAAAATAGATCAAAAATCTGGTCATCACTAAATCAGAATAAGGCCAAGAGATGAGTGGAATATTGCCTTTAAGACCACTGAAGGCTTATATGATTGGCTTGTAATTCCATTTGGGCTAAGCAATTCTCCAAGTACATTCATGAGGCTCATGAATGAGATCTTCTCTGATTTTATGGGAAAATTTTTTTATTTATCTTGAGGAAATTCTTAGCAGCAACAAGGAGGAACATTTAAACCATTTGGAGAAGGTGTTGGGAAGAATTAACGATCACAAGTTGGTCATCAATTCAGAAAAATGCACATTAATGCAAAGGGAACTCACCTTTTTGGGATTTTTCATATCCAAAGGAAATTTGAAGATGGATCCAAGTAAAGTAGAAGCAATTGTGAATTGGCCACCTCCTAAGAACCAAGGTGATGTGAAAAGTTTCCATGGTCATGCTACATTCTATAGAAAGTTTATTAAGAACTTTAGTCATTTATGTGCCCCAATGTTGGATACAATTTAAAGGAGATATGAAAACTAAATTTGTTTGGACAAAGGATGTTGATGATGCTTTTCAATACTTGAAAAATAGGGCAGCACAATATCCTATCCTAACTTTACTTGATTTTAACAAGGTTTTCATTGTGGAAATGGATGCAAGTAACCTAGCAATTGGTGTTGTTTTGAGTCAAGAAGGGAAAGCTATAGCCTTCTTCTCTGAAAAGTTAAATGATGCTAAGAAAATATATTATACTTATGATCTTGAGTTCTATGCATTAGTGCAGGCTCTCAAGAAATGGAGGCACTACCTCCTCCCTAAGGAATTTGTTGTCAACACTGACAACCAGGCTCTAAGTTTTCTGAATTCACAAGAGAAGCTTAGTGTAAAACCCATCAAATGGATGGAGCAATTACATTCCTATACCTTCAAAATAAAGCACAAGAAAAGACAAGCAAACAAATTTGCAGATGCCCTCAGTAGGAGAGTAGGCTTGGTACGGGAATTGACTCTTTGAAACACCTATATGCAGATGATTCAGCTTTTGGGGAAGCCTACAAGGTTTGTACTACTCTCTCTGGAAAATATCATACTAATTTTATAGAAGATTTAATCCAAGATGTACTTTTATTTAAAGGTGCCCAACTTTGCATTCCAAAATGTTCTATGAGAACTAATATCATAAAGGAGAAACATTGTGGAGAAATGAGTGGTCATTTTGGCATAGACAAGACCATAGAATTAGTGAGGAGAAGTTACCATTGGCCTAAGATGAATCTTGATATTAAAAATTGTGTTCAGTATTGTACAATTTATCAACAAGCTAAAGGTGTCACCACAAACCAAGGACTCTATGGACTTTGACATGGGTTTACCAAGTACCAAGCAGGGATTTGACAATATTTTTGTCATTGTGCACAGATTTAGAAAGATGACACATTTTGTCCCTTGTAAGAGCACTAATGATGCTTCTCTCATTGCACAACTATTTTTCAAGGAAGTAGTTAGACTTCATGGACTCCCAAAGACTATAGTTTCAAATAGGGATGTTAAGTTCCAAGGACACTTTTGGAGGACACTCCACAAGAAATTGGGTACAAATCTGACTTACAGTTCAACATATCATCCCCAAATAGATGGCCAAATAGAAGTAGTCAACAGATCCTTGGGAAATCTATTAAGATGTCTTACCAAGAAACACTCACAAGGTTGGGATGTCATCTTGCCCCAAGAAAAATTTGCATTTAATGAATCCATCAATAGATATAGTGGAAAGAATCCTTTCCAAACAGTTTATGGAGTGCATCCTAAAGGACCATTGGATCTTGTTGAGCTACCCTCTGATTTTAAAACCAGTGCCCAAGGAGAAGACTTTGCTAAATTCATTTCACAAGTGCATAAGGAAGTGAAACAAAAACTAGAACACACCACTCTAAAATACAAGACAAATGCAGATAAAAGGAGAAGAGAAGTTAATTTTCAAATAGGGGATAAGGTATGGGCTTATCTTAGACTAGAAAGACTTCCTAAGGGTAGACATACCAAGCTTCATATGAATAAAATTGTACCATGTAAAATTCTACACAAAATGGGTGACAATGCATATGAGATCTCTCTTCCCCACGCACTTTTTATTTCCCCTATCTTTAATGTTGCAGATCTTAATCTTGTTAAAAGTGATGCAGGTACCTTTGAGAACAAGACAGATGTTGATGACTCTTTGGATGATACCTATGTAACAACTCTTCCACCAAGCACACCAGTTTTGTTAGACAAGATCCTTGCAACTAAGGAATGAAAGAAGACTCAAAATCACACCTATATGCAGTATTTGGTAAAATGGAAGGGACTCCCTGATATAGATGCCACTTGGCTAATAGAGGATTAGATAACATCACATGGTTCAATTTTAGATCTCCTCAACTCAAGTAGGAACTTCAGCTCTAATTCTTATGGGGAGTAAGGTGAAGGAGAACCTCCTAGCACATGAAGACTTTTGAAGATTGTTGAAACTTGATACATCCAATGCACCCTTGGCCCTAAGGAATCCAATGCATCTTGTATTTCAGGTGTTAGAGTCTGTCAATCTTTTAGATCCAATTGTAAGACCTAGTTACAAGTTTGGCCACTTATAAGCCACTTGGTACACTATAGTCATGGGATCAATAAATGTTTGTTTCTAGGATAGTTAAGTGTCTTAGGATTAGTTTTAAAATAAGATAGGTCCCTTACCAGGGGCTTAAATTTTCTTATGATTCATATTGCACATTAGTTGCAAAATTGCAAAAGTTGCTTAATTGCAACTTTGCTCAATATTAGCAACTTTTCAAAAAGTTATTCTAATCCTTCCCCCAATGGATAATTAGTTAAAAAATATTGTAAACCCATTGGGGATGGCCTTAATATCCCTCACAGGTGGGTGGAAGGAGAGACAATGTAACTTTTTCTCAAAATCAATAAGAAAACCCCATTTCTCTGTATTTTTACTGTTATAGAAGGTTGTACAGACAAGTTCGGTCACAAAATTGCATGAGACCAATTTGGTAATATTACTTTGCCTCTTAGCTTTCAGATGCAATTGTTCAGGTGAATATCTTATCTCTAACTCTAGATATCAGGTTTTGTATCTCTGTTACACAGTTTTCACTCCATTTTTAAGGGTTTTGTCTTGTTTTCTAGTTTGGAAGCGTTTCCACCATGGGAATTGCATAACCTATGGTGGAAATATTCTTTGTAGCATGATCTCCATGATTCTATAAGTATTTTTCATATTCATGAAAGGAGATGATTGTTTGAACGAGCCCTAGGTGTATATCCCTATATATGCACCAAGTCTGTAAATGCATAAACAAGCATAACTCCTAGATAGTCAAGCACCAAGGCTTGTAACTGTGGATTCAAGGTTTTTTGGGAATCCTCTAAACATTCCAATTGGTTTTAGATAGATAGGACCTTGTTCATGAGTACTTCCTTTTTTAATGGAGGCCTAATTAGCCCTTTAGACCAGTCTAAAACCCTTCGATCTAGACTTTGTAATGAATCACCAAATATTTGGTGCTCCTATCCTAAATATAAATTTGAAAAGGGTATCTGAATCTGTCATTCAAATCCCATGTTCTTTGGAACTTTCCAAAGATATCTGATATGTACTGCCTGGACAGGGCTACAAGCCTAGACTAGACTGTCTAGCATAAACATTGGAAACACCCCAATCAGTTTTTTTGGGTGAATGAGAAAGGACCATCTGGTTACCTCCATGATTTCCAAGACCCCCTCTTACCTCTATGTGGCATTGTAAGCCTTGTGGCCATATTGGCACTAAAATTAGTATATTGTATCCTTGTGTATCCATTCAAAATGAACCCACCTAAGCCATCCACCATTCTTAGTTCCATAAGAGGTATTGGGAATATGTTTTATGCTAACTTTTAAAGGGTGCAAGTGTTAGGGTTGACCACTCCTCATCAAGGGATTTTTGATTCCATTGATTGGATTACTATACCTCTGCCACTTGCATCACCCAACAAACCCCAAACAACTTGTCTTGACAGGTTACAAGTGCATAACGGCATCATTCTAGAAGATCATGTTAGAAGAATATTTTACAAGTCATAATGGCATCATTCCATGAGAATCAAAGTGTATTCATTCATGGAATGATCTATTTCATTGCAAAAAACCAAACTGTCAAGTAAAATCTGTGACTTTCAAAGACCAGTCAGCACCTATTGATGAAATTTGATTCAAATGAACTTTTAGAGAATCAAAGATTGTTTGAAATGATGAAAATAATATCCCTAAAGCATTAGAAACAATAATAAAACTTTTAATAATTCAAAGCATGAAAATTACATAAGTAAATAATAAAAAATCGAGTTTTCATTGCCTATTTCTGAGAAAATCTATACTTAGATCCCTTGTTGGCACTATTGGCCACCCATACATGATTTTAGTCCTAAGTACTTATCAAGACTTCTAGGACATTTAACTTTTAAATCAAATTGATTGTTACAAATTGCCATTATAGGCTTCAAAAGATCCCAATTAACCTTTAAGGATTATTTTGTCCTTCTATCTCTAATAGTATCCATGGTGACCCTAGGTGTCTTCATAGGTGCTCCTGTACCAAGTTACAATCCACATACAAAACCAATTTTATTGACTCAAAAATGGAATCTAAGAAAGGTGAAATTAATGTATTGAATTTAACCTTAACGAACTTAGAAAACTTTGTACTGAGTTAACTTATTACCTAGTCAAGTGTTCTTGAAGGGTCATCTCTTTTCTTCAAAGTCTCCAATAGTACTTCATGATCAACTGTACTAATAGTGCAAAGTTCTTTTGTCTTTGGTCTTCCTTGATGCTTTGACAACTTGACATTTTTTGATATAACAAGGTGTGAATACATGAGAATATTTTTGTGCTTCTCATAGTCTTCAAATGTAGGAATTCCACTCTTTCTAATCATGTATGGTCGCAGCCATGTTCCCCCAACAACAACTGAACCAGTAGGATATGTGAACCCATCACCATATGTCATCGATTTTTCAAGCTTCTGTTTACCTTGTACACAATGTGCTAACCAATAATCTGACCTCTCATCATTCCCCTGTAGTGAAACCAATGCAAAAATATCTCCTGGTTGCATAAGATCTAAAAGATGGTCATACTCAACTGAAGTCTCTATGTAATCATTTCTTATAGAGAATGTTAAAGATAAAGGATTTAGATAGTGTGGAACCCATGTATCCAACCACTCACTTGACTCATAATGATCCCAATCCTATTGAAAACACATGGGGCAAAAACAAGCCAACTCTCATCCCCAAATGGTCCATGAAATACTATCAAAGCTTCAGAATGAATGCATTTTTTAAGTCTTTCACTGTTTGACAATCCAATCTATCTCCTATAGTTCCCTCCTCAACCACCCAAAATAATGTACGCACTATAGAATCAAGATTCCCCCTATGACAATGCTAAAGTACACCAATCAATAATAAAATAAGAATCAAGAAGTATAGCACCTAAAATCCTCAATTTTTCCTTAACTAGAGCTCTCTTCACACGCACACCTGCTCCATCATGCTCCCCTTTCCCATGCTCTAACTCAAAAAATCTCCAAATACTAGGTACACCTCTCTCCACATGCATTCAACACAACCAATAAAATATTATGGCATTCTTAAAGTGACCGGTGCAATTATTTGACCAAATGAGATGCCTATCCATAGCAATATCATTTTCCCGCAAGAAGTCAAAATGGTTCTCAACACAATGTTGGAAAAATTCATGAGAGTGAGACTTATCATCGCTCATAAAAAAATTGTACTCTCTGATTATCTTCCTCCCATCTATTGTGCTATTGGGGGAATGTCTATATGTGACATGTACAAAAATAGCAACCTGAATGGAATTATAATATTGAGCTCAAGTCTCATTTTGGGGCTGCAATGTATAGTCCTTCACAAAGTTCAAAATAGATATAATAGTTCCAATGGGTAAAGTTTCCTTACACATCCTAAATTTTTGATCCAACCATTGAGACCTGTGACTATGCCTTGCATACTTGTAAAAAAGATTTTTCTTGAAATCTGAAATAAAATCAGAAGCATTGTATTCTTTTGCAACTAACTCACATCTAGAGCCTTCACCTCCACTCTTCAATGTATATTTTACTATTTCATATACCTTTTTCTGGATGAGTGTCTTTCCAAAATCGTGTTCCAAACCCTCATAAAAACATGTCCTAAACTTGGTGTAGTATGAGGAAAATCTTCAACCTGCAATCACTCACAAACATGAAATCATTAGCGAGTTAGAACATGAAATTTGAGTGAAATGAAAGTGAGCAAGAAAACATAAAAGGTATCCTCATATCATCAGATAGAGCGAAAACAAGTTGCACCTAAGAGGCTTGTTTGATTTTATCTCTTATGGGAATTTGAATGTGCTCTCTCAAACACAAATGAAATGGATCCCCAAGTGGATTGATTATGATCAATGCAAGATTGATAAACAAGAAGAAAGATTCAAGAGCTAGTATGAAGAACTAGTTTCAAATATTCTTCAAGATTATATTCTAAGCTATGAAAATGATATGCAAATGAAATAAACTATGATTGATTTACCAAATTCAAGAATAGCATGTGATTTCTAAGTGACTTAAGCATGGAAAGCATAAAAACTAGAAACTAAGAACATTAGCATGAAAATAACTATGAATTCTAAAGCAATTCTAGCATAATAACAATGCACAATGAAAGATGAAAATATGAGAGGAGAAGGCCTCTATTTATAGATTTTTTGGAGAGAGGAAGAAGCTTGGATGAAGTGGCACCTATGTGGCATCCACATAAGAGCCACATAGGAGACACGTAGACTTGAAAAGATGGCCAATTTTGAGTCAAAGTTGGCATTTAATATTGAGTAGCTCAAAATTTCAAAAGGGGAGACAAAGTTGTAAGAAGGAATTAAAGAGGAATGTGTGCCCATTTTGGATAGAATTTCCCCATGTGGGTGAGCATTCCATTAGCCTTAAAAAAGTTAGGAATCACTCATTAAGCATGGTTAAAGGACAATTAGGTGGGGAAGTATAATTAGGAAATGAGGTGATGGGAGTAGGGTAGGAATAGGGTAGGCTTTAGGGTAGGATTAATAGGTTCCTAGATAGGGTTTAGATTTTAATCCAAATTGAATTTGAATAAATCATGCTTTAGAAGAATTAGGAATATGGAGGATTTAATAAATATAAATTTATTAAAAGGGGATTTTGTGGAGGCAAATGTATTTAAATAAAATACATTAGGATAGCATTTGATCATTTGATAAATGATAATTATGAAACTATTTAATTGATTAAATTAAATAGTTAGAGGAATAAGGGGGAAATTAATATTAATAATAATAATAATATTTTTGGATGTCTACACTTGGACAAGCCACCACATTGTGAGCACTTGTCATTTAAGCAATCATTTTTATAAAATAAACAACCATAATCTCTACGACATAAAAATATATCTAGCAGGTCTCTTGATGATTTGGGAAGACCACTTGCACCACAATCCTCTAGCATTTCATTAGTATGAAAAGTAGAATGAATGGACCGTAATAGTTCATGATGCATTGAAAACTCAACATTATATTTGCAGCAACATGTTGAATCCTAAGGGGTACACAATAAAATGGCTTCATGGATTCAAAAAACCTTTGTCATATTTTCAATGTTGGATGTGTCTCACAAAAATTTTTATACAACATTGTTTGATTTACCTCCACATAATGTTTAGGATGTGGAGTACAGTCTCGATTGCCAACTCTCAACTTCAAGACATCCTTCACATTTGGTGACACTCTTGAGTTAGCATGCCAAAATTGTTGAATTTCATCCTTGACAACATCTGTTATCTTCTTATCAAAACATGGAAGTCTCCCACCATAGGCCCATGTATCAATTTGAAGCGGATCATCAAGTCTTTCTCTTCTTCCAAGTGCTCTATTCAAAATATTGAAGTCAACACAAGTTTGTCTCATTAAACGAGCCTTTCTCAAATGATGACTTACTAAGGAGGTTGTAATAACCCTTCGAGAAGCTCTCTTGTCTTTTTCTCTGCTAGTCTTCCCAATGCTATTAAGAGAATTAAAAATATTTTTTACAACAATGACACTTCTCTCCATTTTCTTGTTCACACGAATCTCCAATTTCACAAGCATAAGTCGTAGGAACCATTGGGACACACTTGAGTGTTCTAATGTGTCCTTAAGGGTCAAAGAGGGTCCTAAGGGGTCCTAGTACACCTTATCATGGTCGTATGACCCCCAGGAAGTCCCCATGACCCCTTTTGACACATTAGAACACTCAAGTGTATCCCAAGAGGTCGTAGGACCCTTGGGACACACTTGAGTGCTCCAATGTATCCCTGAGAGTCAAAGAGGGACTTCCTAAGGGTCCTAATGCATGGGAAGGTGTACTAGGACCCCTTAGGACCCTCTTTGACCCCTGTGGACACATTGGAACACTCAAGTGTGTCCCAAGGGGTCCTACAACCTCTTAGGGTACACTTGAGTGTTCCAATGTGTTCAAAGGGGTCACAGGGCCTTCCTAGGGGTCCTAACATGTGAGAATGTGTATTAGGACCCTTTAGGTCCCTCTTGACCCCTAGCGATACATTAGAACACTCAAGTGTGTCCTAGGGGGTCCTACGACATCTTGGGACACACTTGAGTGTTCCAATGTGTCAAAAGGGGTCATGGAGACTTACCATGACCCCTTTTTAAACATTGGAGCACTCAAGTGTGTCCCAAGAGGTCACAGGACCCCTTGGAACACACTTGAGTGTTCTAATGTGTCCCTAGGGGTCAAAGAGGGTCCTAAGGGCTCCTAGTACACTTTCTCATGTGTTAGGACCCCTAAGCAGACTCTTTGACCTCCGGGGAC
>MU223287.1:4153771-4188333 GCA_018584345.1 Thuja plicata
TCTCTCATGTATCTGGTGAATACACATCCTGATATTTGCTATGCCACAAATGTACTAAGTCATTTTATGTGTGAACCAAAACAGATTCATCTAATGGCAGCTAAACACATCTTGAGATATTTAAAGGAAATAAGTGAACTTGTGCTAAAATATGACAAGATTGAAATTCAACTTCAAGG
Organism: Thuja plicata; assembly: GCA_018584345.1. NCBI lineage: Eukaryota > Viridiplantae > Streptophyta > Pinopsida > Cupressales > Cupressaceae > Thuja > Thuja plicata. The sequence goes on from MU223287.1 coordinate 4,153,951, forward strand.
CTATTCAGACTCAGATTGGGTAGGAAGTTCCACTGATAGTAAAAGTACCACAGGAGTTTGTTTTAGTTTGGATTCTACTGTAATTTCTTGGTTTAGTAAAAAATAATCAGTTGTAGCTCAGAGTTCAACAGAGGCAGAGTACATGGCTGCATCCATGGAGGCTAGAGAAGCAGTGTGGTTGAGAAAACTACTCTTTGACCTATTTGGTAAACCCTTATTACCTACTATTATTCATTTTGATAATCAGAGTTGCATCAAGCTCTCTATAAATCCTATTTTTTCACAATTAGTCAAAACACATAGAGATTCCATATCACTATGTGAGAGATATGGTAGACAGGAAAATCATTAAACTAGTCTACATCAACACTAAAGAACAAAATGCTGATATCTTCACTAAACCTCTTGCAAAGGTGAAGATAGAATTCTTCAGAAGGAAAATTGGTTTGATCAAAATATGAATGTAATTATTGATGTACATCTTATTCATGAATATATATATATATATATATATATATATATAATTATTGAAATATTTCAAATTTGTGAAGATGATGATCTTCTGTGTATAGGTTACTATTTCAAGATGACGATCTTGACAATAGTAACCAGGCTTCAAGATTGGCTCCTGTAAGGGTTTGTCTTGGATAGGTCTAGACATCTTGTTGCTTATGTTATCGCCTGTTGTGTAACAATTGTTAGGATAGACTCCCGAAAGGGGTTGTTTCGGATAGGTCCGAACATCTTAACATTTATATTGTTACCATGTGTGATAACTTATCATGATTAACATTTAAGAATGTTTGGATTGGGCCATATATCATGATATGAAAATTCTACAAATCTATTAAACTCTCCCTCAAGAGGGAGAGTTAACATATTGTTCATTTGTGTTTAACTATGCATATATTATATATATGTATATATATAATATTAATAATAATTGTTAATATATATATTTCTCTGATAAATATATATTGGAATGAACTTATATATATATATTAGTTATTAATAAATGATATGTATAATGAACAGTCACTTCATTTAGTATCAACAGCCACATCTCTCTATAGTGAATAGTCACAACCATTCATTATAGATTCTATATATAAATACAAATATATTTTTGTAGAATCAATCAATAACCAAGGCAATTGTATTCTGCTGCATACATTCAGTTTACATCTTATCTCCTGATCGATAATTCATTAACAAGGTCCTGTAGGTAACACAAATTTAGTATCTAAGTATTGAACAACATCATTTTCAATACCTGATAGGTGGAGTCTTATCCTACTTTTCCATGATGCAAAGTTTTCCTTGTTCAACTTGGGCACATCTTGTTTTCTCATCTTGTGATCTTTTTCTTGAACTTTTAAACTCCATTTCTAAGCACACAAGCTCTAATACCAATTGTTAGAATAACTGAGAGGGGGGTTGAATCAGTGGCCTCAAAAATATTCCATTAAATTAACCCAAAAACTTAGTACCACAATATTAAGCCTCTAGTTATCTTCAGTCCTACAAGATGAATGCCTTCAAATAATCTCAACAAATAACTATTGCTCAAAGTTCACTGTTAAACCTTATTCTTACTGTTTACTAATTACCAGTCTTTTATTTACCGAAATGTAGTAAATAACTTAGTGTACACCGATCAATCAAGATTAGATATGTGTAATGCAAAACACTAAAGTAATAACTCATAGACATATTGACACATAGATTTTTTAATGTGGAAACCCTATTAAGGGAAAAACCACTTGGGACCGGTAACACAAAATTTTCACTCTTCTGAAGTGAGCTTAGTGAAGAGCCAACCCTGTTAAAGGTTACAAACACATTGGTAGGTGTGACCTTGTTAGAGGATTTAAATAGAATAGTTTTTCACTTGATATCGGGCATCTCTATGCTACCTTTTATGACCAAACCCAGTGTAGTTTGTCAAATGGTATCTGGCATCTCATGCTATCTTCATGACCAAAATTTTTTATACTCCTTGGGATGTATCTCAATATAGAAAGGATTGCTAAGTCCTGCTCGGTTAAGAGACTTTCTGAATCAATGGTTAAAATGAAATAGTAAATGATATGTTCACATATACAACTATACTTTGAAAATTTTTAGATCTATTGTAAGCTCATAATACCTTTATGATCAATGTATCTTTTCAATACCTTTTCTCCACTTCTTTCTGCTTGGTGATGTTGTGCTTCTTTTTTTCTCAGTGTTTGTATAATTAGCTCTGCTCTTCAGCTTGATTGATCAAGTCTGATTGAAGACTTCTTTCTTCATCAATTTCTCTTCAGTATCTTCTTTCTCCATTCACCCCTCATTCACAATGAATTATCTTGTCTCTTTATAGACATGATTTCACCATTTCTCAGTTCTTGACTTTCTTGTTCTTGGTGTGATCCACAATCCTAACCAATATTTCTTTAAAGATTTACTTCAGTTTTATCCCATAGATTTCTCCTTGACAACTGGAATAAAACATCTTTAAATCTTTCACTTATCTTTGGCTTTAATTTGTCGATGAAAACAATATTAACAACCAGTTAACTCCTTCTTTAGCTCTCGCCAGCTAAGTCTTTTGTCATTTCTAAACTTTAGTTCCTTTCAATGTTTTAACTCTTTATTAGCTTCAATCAACACTTGAGTTCTCCTCAGGCATCTGTTTTGGGGTTGTTATCCGTCGGGCATCACTGTGAAGTTCTTCTTGTTGGTAATGCTTGTCAAGTTTCTTTCCTGGGCATCACTATGACTTTCTTCTTGGGTTTCTTTATCCGCCGGGGTGCATTGGCTGTCACTGTTTTTAGTCACTTAGTGAATACTAATCTTTTATGCATTAATGAAAGCATAACCTTTATCTTTCTTATTCTCTAAAGTGTTTGACACTTTGAATATAACCAATCAGATTATATCAAGTTTACATCAATGACAATACAATATATTAATTGATTTAATGTCTTGCATTAACTTTTCGGTAGCTTGGTGATCATCAACTTAACATCTTCAAACATTAAATCAGTTATAGTTAATCACAAATGTCGCACAAATGTGTTTTTCCCCTGTTTCTCTGAGTTCCAGACTTTGACCATGTAGCTGACGACTTTTTTTCACCCAAATTTGATGAAACAAAAAGGGTATCTTAAGAAGATTATCAGATTTCTATCGATATAATTACTATCAAATTTTGAGTTCGGTAAGTAATTATTAGTTATTTTCTAACTGAGTTACCTCTACAGTGCTAATTTATATAGTGATTGAAAAATAACTATAACTTTCAAATGGTATAACATTTTTGAAATCCAAAAAATGCATCACATTCTATGCTTTTCCTACTATAAGGGATTTTTTTTTTGAATTTTGTAAAGTTTTCAATGAGTTAAGGTGGTCAGACACGGGAGTTTTTTAATTCTGAAAATGTTGTAGCATAAAATTCATAATTAATTTTTTTTTGGAATAAAATTATAAAAAAATATGTGTCACATCCTAGCACGAGTCTACAACTTATATATAAAATCTTATAAAAGAAATATTACCATTTGATTATGATTAAGGTGGTCAGACATACACCTACTTCTTATTTTTTTCCTGAAATTTTTGTACTACTCCATTGAAATCTATACTTTTCATCAATCATATTAATTTTTTTTAGAAAAGGCCTAGTAGTTTAGAAACTACATTCAATTTCCTAGAGATTCTATTCTTACAAATTTTTGATATTAGGTTGATAGCTAGTTCAAATTTTCACGTCAAGTTGACTAACCCTGATTTGCTGATTTTTCATTGCCACTTAAGGGCATAGTTGGCCCCTCATGATCTTGCACATACCCAACAACATATGATAAAATTGGAAGATGAGACCAGATGAAACATATATAAACAAGGAAGATGTACTGCACTTTGATGTGAAAGAGTCAAATCTTATATTAATCACATCAATTATAAGGAAGATAACAAATATTAGAAAAGGAAAACATACGACAATATCTCCAACCAAAATATGAGCCTCTGCATTCTATAATGTGTATAAGTGACAGTGGCAATTTGTGTTTCTGTATATGTGCTATGTATGTATGTGTTATGTATATTTGACAGAGTTGCAATATATGTGCTATGTATGTATGTATGTGTTATAGATATATGTGTTATGTATGTATATGTTATGGATATATGTGACAAGATTATGGATAGCTACAGATGAACAAATTGTAATATAGTTCACGGTAGTACAGGGCTTCTCATAGGGGGTGCTCAGAATGAATAGGGATGAATGAAAGTTCAAACAGGTGCTGGAAATGTTTGACAGAGTGACACAAATAGCTACTATCTCAAGAAATGGAATGGCGGGGAGAATGATTGATAAGACTGTGGAGTGAAACTTATAGAAGCAAGGACTTTCATTAAGCTTCAACAGTCCAATGACCTCTTCCTACAAAAGTAAATTTCATACAATACAATTAAAATCAATTCCAGATTACCTATATAAGAAGTAAGAGTGAACCAAAATTTACACAAATTCAATAGACATGTATACCAGATTTTAAAAAAAGGATATAATTCCTTATAAATACAATCACATTCATAAATCATTGATTGAACAATTAATTTACAATATGTGCAATAAATTCCCATAAATGAGGTCAAAATAAACAACATAAACTCAAAACAAAATGACATGATTATCAATTAGCATCAAATTGAGCATAAGGGATCATTTTGTACCAAATTCTTACAAAACGTTTCTCAACATGCATATTAAATTTGGAAAAGTTGTTTAACCATTAAAACTACAATCCACCAAATGCTATTGTAATCCACTCCAGTCTCTCCTCCTCATTCTTCAACAAGAACCCTTTGGCTCTTTCACGTTGAACCATGAAGGTGTTTTATATCCTCACAAAAACACCTCAACTCAATTTAGGGATGAATTTGAGAGAGTTATATGCGCTAATCAGAATATTATCGTCATTTGATTTATCTATTTTGTGAAGGTGAAAATTGTCGAGGCCATCTTTTATTTTCTTGATTATTTCACATGTGACATCCAAGGAACCGACCATACTTGCCTTCCTCCTGTTTCCCATCCTAGATGATGATGATGTAGGTGTTACTCTACCACTTGTAGTGGACTGATTGGAATGATTAAGGTCTTCATCCAAGTCAGTAGCATTGTCAAGAGGTATACCAAAACCAATATCCTCTTCATCATGCACATCGAATGCCTCTTCCACAGGGTTCTCTTCTTCACTTTCATGGGTCATCATGGTTGTATTACCTTCAATAATGTCATTACCACCCAATTCATTGAAGTATTGGAAGGGCTACCTCTTATACACTTTGGCATTTTTGCATTCTCTTCTTTGCATTTGGCATAAATAAATGGATTAGGTTCTTTGTCTTTCACTATTAAATTTATAAGAAGGAAATATTATATCAATAAAAATGGTAGAAAGACCACCCTACCTTTAGAATCTCATCCCACACACTATCCTCAGCATTCATGCATTGAGTTTCCTCATTCCAAGAGAAACCACTTGTATTTCTCAACTCTTTCATCACTCTATATGCAAGCTTCCATGTTTTCAGGTTGTTCTTTAAATTTTCCTTTGTTAGATTGAGGTTCATATCCGCGTTGAACCTCCTCTCAATGGTGGTCCACACTTCTTTTTTGACTCCCCCATCACCTTTTCTTCCAAGTTGCACTTGCTCCTACAGCAAGTCTAGAAACTTACGTTCCATCTCTTTTGTCCACATTACCTTCTTTGAGGAAGAAGATACATGGCACATGTTACTAGTTTCTTCCATGCTCATCATTAGTTTTGTGTATGCCATGGTCTAGATTAACTGTTCACAATATACAAAATCTTGTAAATGGTCAGTTGAGCATATTTATGGACATATCATTGTATCATTGTATTTGTATACATCTGTATAATATAGAAAATAAAAAACAACATGTCCAATACTTATAGACATGAAAAAAAAAGGAAACCGTCATGTATATCAAAGTATCTACATACAATAGTTTACTCAAATAAAACACATTGAACGATAAAAGTAAAACTATTATATACATGTCCAATACTTACAGATATGAAAAAAATAAAAAGGAAACCATCATGTATATTAAAGTATCTGCATACATCGGTTTACTCAAATAAAACACATTGACCCATAAAATTATAACTATTCTCGAGATCTATAGTCTTCCCACATTCTACTTTCTATATCATCTTGAAACTGTGCCCACTGGTCTCTATCATGTTGAGACAACCCATATGTCTCAAGCATTGTACATCTATCCCATCACAATCATCTTCCTCTTCGGTACCAATTTCTGATGGAGTGTCATTCTCTATCGTAATGAAGTTGTGTAGTATGCAACATGCTAATACAATATGGGATTTTGTCATGATAGAATAAGACGTGGCATGCCTCAGGATTGGAAAATGTTTCTTAAGAATACCATATGTGTGCCCTATTGCATTTCTAAGAGAGGAGTGTCAGTGGTTGAACAACTCTTGTGGAGAGTTTATTGGATTTTCACTTGAAAAATCCTTCAGGTGGTAACGTGTACATTGATAAGGAGCAAGAAATCCAAGTGCATTGGGATATTCAGAATCCACTAGACAATATTTTCCTACATAAATGAAGTAGATTGTTAAAATTTGAAACATTTATTGTACCCCTAAGTATATTAAACTATGATTTGGCTTACCGAAGGGAACAACAAGTGGATCTTCTCTAGACAGTGTTGAAGCTAGAACATGACTATCCGCAGCAGACCCTTCCCAACCAGCAAGGCAGTACTGAAACTTATAATCGAAGGAACACACACCTATAACATTTTTCAACAAGTTACCTTTTCTATCACGATATTTACCCTGCATGTCAACATTGACGGTGAATGGTATATGGGCTCTATCGATAGCTCCAACACAATCCTATACGATATGATATAATTATCAATTATACATTCAATCAATAATATGATAAGGATATAAATCCATACAATAAATTTGTAACATCACAATAATTACCTTGAAGAACAGATCGAAACAGTCATTCCCACTAATTTCACGAGGAGTGTTTGGACCAGGTGGTATAAATTAATCCTCTTGGAGTGCTAAGATATCCCTCAAAACCTTGCAAAAGTATCAGGTATTGTCTATCCTAAGTGCCCAAATTTGTACGCAATCTTGTGGTTCCTCAATTTGTTGCCAAGGGTGTGGAGAAACATCACAAGTTGTTCTTCTAACTTCAAGTGTATCATATCTGTCAAGCTTCCTTTAAGCCTTAGGATACTAGCTACATGAGAGAAGGATCCCTTGCTCATGCGAATTTGATCATGACAATCCATGTCATTGGAATGAATAACCATTCTATAAAAATAATTTCCTTTTCTAATTCGTTTACCCATTTGTGCACTGCCTTCTTGGGCGAACACTACTTTGGCTACGACAAGCAATGCAAGAAGAGCTGTGAGAAGATGAGTGTATATGGTCTCCATAGCTACGCGTCCTATAACATCAATATTATCAGTAGGATCCATCAATGGCTTGAAATGTGGGCAAACACAATGATTTTAGTAAAGAGATATCCACTATCAAGCACAAAGATAGAGCCCAGTACAATTCTAAAGATATACATCTAATTCATTGGCACATGTTCCTCAATAATAAAAACAAAGAATGAATAAATCAAATACTTGGTGGAAAGAGGTTTCGCCTCTCCATTATTTGGTTGAAAAAGGGTTGAGAGAAAGGACGAGAGGATTAAGATCTACTCTTAGGCTTTGAGCGGGGAAGAGCCACAAAAATCACTTGGGGTGTAGACCTAGATGATGAAGCCTATAGTGAAGTTTCATTCCACTAATTTTTTTCCTTTCTCCACTTTATGAGAGATTGTTTTGTGTATGGGTATCTAACATGGCTAGTAACAAGTACCCATTATCACCTTTCTACATATTTCTCCCTAAGTTACAATTAAGGGGGATTAGTGTAAATAGTTTTTTAACATATTTTCTTAGGGTAACACCTTTACAAAATTGGCCTACTCACATTTATCTTAATTTTAATTCTATTTTTTTATGCTTTTTGTACTATTTTACTACAAAAGGTAATATAGGTAGAATTTTACTTCTATCATAAAAACATTTGTACTATTTTACTACAAAAGGTAATATTTACTAAAATTAGATAGATCATGGTTTTTTGTACTATTTTACTACAAAAGGTAATATAAGTAAGATAGTTGAAATTTTACCTATATTACAAAAATTATCATGTACTATTAATGATCAATTTTGATATCCAAGTTTAACAAAAATTGTAAACATTTCCCTTGAAAACATTTTATTTTTGCATATAATTCATTATACCTCGCACCCTTTAATTATCAAGGGGAAAGAAGAATATGAGGGCTATAGAGGGTAAATATGGGTACTAAAATAGAATCTAATATTTCCAAAGGTAAAGGGAAAATGGTAAAAAATATTATGATCAAGACTTTGAATCATTATTTTTTATAATTTTAAATAATACTTAAAGGGAGTGTAGTACCATTTGTAGTTGATGTTAATACATTGTTATCATAGGAATGAATGAATGTGAGAAAAGGCATTGAAAGATAAATATAATATACTATCTTTATGGAAAGTGATCTTTCACTCCATGGATTAATTCTCTCTTGGTTCCCTTGATACATCTTATTGTATAGTTTCTTTTGGAGGTTGTTTATGTTAGAATTCAAAGAATTCATATGCCAAGATCATCTGCATTCAAAATAACCTGTTACAAAAGAAAAGTTTGGAGACAAAAAAGTTCTGAAAGACAAATATTCATTTAGAGAGGGAAAACAAAATACAAAGAGATAAAACCTTATGAAGGTGATCAAAACCATAAAAGGGGAAACCCTACAGGGGAAAAATCTAGGTTGCATAATAATAATTAATAAAAAATTAACTATTATATGCCTAAAGTTTAGTTTAAGTGAAATAGAGATAATAAGTGACTTAATAATTAAATCAATATGATTTAATTAATAATTGGAATCACTTTATTACTCTAACACCCCCCCCCCCTTAAGATAAACTTAGGGAGAAGATAGAACCTAGAAACAACTATTGAAAGCATGAAAAATGGGTCCCGACCACAAGGCCAGATCAGGTACCCAAGTAGAAAAAATCTCTATAAAGAGGCGAAAACCTAGTGGGAAAAACCCCTCTCCAAAAAGAGATGAAGCCTAGTGAAGGACTGAAAAAGCCTCCAAAATAGAGAATGTCCCAAAAAATAGGAACATAGAAAGAACATGTAGAACATATATGAAGCATGAAACTGCAAATACTATGAAAAAATAACTTCTGGAGCCTCAACTATAATAGAACATGATCAGGTAGAGAAGACTATAAACAAAGCCTGAAGAGCTGATCAGTCAAACCAAGGAAGCATTAGAAGAAACAAGAGATACCCCCTCATAATGCTGAGCATGGAGAGGTATGACATGTACACTGAAATAGACTACCAATAAATATTGCATGATGAAGAACGTACAAACACATATAAAGGATGGTGTCGTGGAAGGAACACTCACTTGACACACATAATGAGGCTAATGTTATGGAATGAACACTCACTTGACAAAGGTAGATTGCAAACAAGGAAAACATCACACCCCCCATGGCACTTTATAATATAGTGCAAGTACAATAGAATCCCAAACATGCATCAGATGGCACTTTATCTCAGTGTGTTTGTAAGAAATGCTACAAAAAAATATGTATACAATATTCAGAAAAGAAAATGATCCCAGGACCTGAAACATCCAAGATATCCACTAGATTGCCAAAAAAAAATACTTGGAGCATAATCTGGGTGTGAGACCCATGAAATAAGATAGAGCTCTAAACCAGCTTTCCAACGCCATGCGGAAGTTGAAAAATAGAGTCCGGATGAGCAAGATATGGCTCCCAGAGTGCAAAAAAGAACCCTCACTTCGACTAGAAAAAACTTGCAAGCTGCCAAAATCAAAAAATATAACCTCCATAAAAGCGTCAGTCTTGGAAAGAGATTTTCGGTGATATAAGGAATTCAAAAATCAACCTCCATTTTCTCCAGATAGAGCAAAAGAACCAACAGGATGCTCATTATGGAAAAAGGGCAAAAAAAGACAGTTTTGTGGCCGTCAAATTTAACCTCACTGTCAGACCTGCGACCGCTGACATCAGTGGCATAGAAATCGAGGCAACATGAAAACTGAGGTAGATTTTTTTTACATGCAAAAAATCATTTTCTCTCTCCTCCATGCAATGCCAGGCGCGGATTTCAAGGTGGTGTCAAAATTGAGGCAGCACTGAAATCTAGGCGACAACATAATTGAGGCAAATTTTTGCCTCATAAAACATGCCAAGGGTCGTGCATGCAAAAATAAGGCCCAAATTTCAAATTTTTCCTAATAGGATGTGCCTTATATGAAAATGGGGGTTTTAGGGCATTTTTGACGCAACCCAGATGTTAGTTTTCACCCAAAGTGCTCCAAAAAATAAATCCTCCCAAAATACACTGAAATCTTAGAGAAAAAACTTGAAACCCTCAGAGCTTCAAAAACTTAGAAATGAGTAGCAGTAATAAGACTCTAATACCATGTTAGAATTCAAATAATTCATAAGCCAAGATCATTTGCATGCAAAATAACCTGTTACAAAATAAAAGCTTAGAGACAAAAAAGTTCTGAAAGACAAAATATTCATTCAGAGAGGGAATACAAAATACAAAGAGATCAAACCTTATGAAGGTGATTGAAACCCTAAAAGGGGAAACCCTAAAGGGGAAAAATCTAGGTTGCATAATAATAATTAATAAAAAAATAATTATTATATGCCTAAAGTTTAGCTTAAGTGAAATAGAGATAATAAGTGACTTAATAATTAAATCAATATGATTTAATTAATAAGTGGAATCACTTTATTACTCTAACAGTTTATTTGTCCCAGATGACATCATAAGCCATTCCAAAAAGATTTCTTGGTAGAAAATTGTCTTGAACCAAATCCATAACATGATGTTTAGATTATGTAGGCTTGGGATAGGGCCTGGTCCAATTATATAACAGTCATCAAGGCAAAGGAGATGACAAAAGTAAGCAGGGAATTTGAATAGCCTAGACCCTTTAACAATCAGGATCAAAGATACAGAAAAGATGAACAAACAAGAGAAAAAGTAGATTGAATCTCATAAGGGACAAGACAAATATAAAAAACTAAATAAGACCTAGCAAAATACATGGCTAAGAACAACTAAAAAATAACATGCAAAAATAGAGCATATATGATGACACTTTTGAATAAATAAATAAAAATTCAGATAAGAGGGTTTTCAAAAGACCCCTATAACCTTTAGACTTTGGGCTCTAACAAGGGTAGACAAGGAATGAGCGTATAAAATTCCCAATGAATAAAATAAACACCACCTCATGAGTAGGAGAAATGCCCAAAATAAGTGTAGAAGAGGTCCCTTAATGAAAACACCATAGAGGCCAAGCAGCCCCTTCCATCTAAAATATTGAATCAAAACTCCAGTCATACAAGCAAGTGTAGAATCCAGCCCCAAAGAAGAAGCAATAAAATTTATGAACAAAATTTTAAACTATAATAACACAACATGCAGATACAAGTCAAATAATCCATAACAGATTAAAATAAAGCAATTGCATCCAATCATCACAGAGTCAAGTCCAAACCACACCCGCAATAGTAGAAACTGTCTCTAAGATATCTAGATATAGGGAAGTGAGACCCCCCTTGCAATGGCTCCTCAAACACCTTAAGGTCCATCAGAGATATCTTTAATAAAACCTCTTACTCAGGCCAACACTAGTGTAAGGCACAACAATCATAATGGCCTTAAGCACTGTCAACAATAAAGTTACAAAAAGAGAGAAAAGAAGCAGAATTTCAAGGATTTCTCTAGTATTAGCCCCTACACAGACCCTCTAAATGTACCCAAAACCTATCCCAAAAGTCATTAGTACAACTATTACAATTGAGAATCACCATACAAAGGAAAATTTGGATGTGATTCCACCTCTTCATTGTACTAGTAGAACAACCAGAGGTTCAATGTCTCCTCACAGTCCTCATCGAAACCCTTAAGGTCACCAAAACAAAATCCCACCTCAAGGTCTAAACTAAAAACTAACTATAACCTTTCTAGGGGAAAGGAATTAGATCATAAAAAAACCTTATCTTGTTGGGATTAATGGGAAGTAGTACTGAGAGGGGAGGGGTGAATCAATACCTCTAAAACTTTTAACACTTCACTTTTCATCATTAGTAAACAATCTTTACTGTATTACCAACCATATCTGATATTATTTCTTATGCATGTAGTATTAATTCATAAACTTAATTGTATGCAACATTCATAGAAAAATTCATGAAAGTAATAGACACATAACACAAGATATGATATCAGAGAAAACTCTTGTTAGGAAGTAAAAATTGGGGTGGGGATGGAACCCATAAAAATTCACTATCTGCAGAATGGAAGGGAGCTGATAAAGGCTTACAATTGATCACTTCTGATGATCTACCCCTTTAAGAGTATTAATGTGGAGACCTGTTAGGATCTACTATGTTAAGATCTTTTAACAACACTAATGAAGTGTGCACTCGGTTAAGAGATTTACAATAGGACTGTTAAGTCAACCTTCCTTGAAAGGATTTTTTAAGTGTACCCCACTTGTTAGAATGTGTACAATATGTTTGACCTGACTATATGCAATCTATAATTTTTGATTAGAGATCCTTTAAAGCTCACAGTATGTGAATATCACCTATATTGATTGATTAATACCTTTTCCTTCTTGTTAGTAGCCTGTGTTCTGTTCTTGACAACTTATTTGATCTTTGTCTGTGTTGTTTCATGAATTCTCTTGGTTGATCCTTAGATGCTCTCAGTGGCTACAATCATCATCGAACAACATGTTCACAATTGATTAAGCGTCTATTTATACAAGTATTTTGACCTATTCTAGAATCACACATTACAATGTTAACTCTAGATCCAAGGTATACAACTTGGCATTGATCTTTTAGTTTGCATGTTTTAAATCAGTTAAACTGATAAAAACAATAATAATTACATTTCTTTCTCCACACGTAATGGATTTAAAATAAATCAAGAAGCTAAATATAAAACTTCAGTGATTTATCTGACGTGGAAAGTCAGATCCACTTTTTACAGGATGTAATAGACTGTTGGTTCTTGTTCGTCAGTGTGAACTAAAATTTTATCAGTGTTCCTTCAGTGAACTAATTTTCAGGTTCCCTTCATCTGTCGAGTTCCACTCTTGACTATTTTTTCAAGTTACACTGTTGGTTACTCATCGGGTTCCCTTGTCCTTTTTGTAATTGGGTAACACTGAATAGTGTTTCTTAGGATATTTTGTACTTGCTGGTATCGGCAACCTTGGAGTCCGGTAGTGTTGTGCCCTGTCTTTCGATCTAGTATAAACTGATGGTGTTTATCATCTTTTTCCTTGTATATACTAATGTAAAAATACAATGTCTTCAATCTCCCCCTTTGACATTAGTATCAAAAATTGATATGTGCATAATACTAAAGTGTTTAGTATGTACACCATGTATATATCCTTGTCATTTATATGACTCCCCCTAACTATATGCATCGGTATAGTATAAGTATATGTGTATGTATACTTGCCTTTGTACTATACATTCCCCTTTTTTTTCTTTCCTCTTTCAAATGACTGACTGTACATATCATTTATTCCTTTCATTTCCCCCTTTTACTGTTTGATTGTACATATCATTTCCCCCTTTTTTGATAATCATGACAAAAATGTACAACTTATAAGTCGTCAAAAAATGTGACAAAAATGTGTAACTTACAATGTGTCAAGAATGTCGGAGTGGGTGTTCTTGATATCTTCGATCATTTTCTCCCATTTTTCTTTGAGGATTTCTAATGCCATGTGTTCTAACTCAATTCTGGCATGCATATCATAAATGTTGTCTAGGACACACATTTCTAGGGTGGCAATAAGTACTCTTGACTTTTTCATATGGTTTTGCAGTAATGAGAGTGTCGATTAGAGTTGAGCTTAAAGCTCATTTACCTCATCTTTGAACTTGGTTTCTGCAATCTGTATGTCTTGTCTTAGCTTTCGAGCTTGCTTGAGTTGTTCATTGTGCAATTTGATTGCCTCTTCAGTGTTTGTGAGACTTTGTGCACTTTTTTGAAGATCATCATCAATCTGTGCTATCTTGTCGGTATACTCCTTCATGATTTGATCTAATGTGCATAATTTTTGTATTAAGGCTATTGCTTCCGAAATGATGGGGTCTACTGTGCTTACTAGTTCAGAAAGCTTCACCTTTTGTAGTGCCACTTCTTGGCTTATATTTTCTTCTAACTTGAATTCATATTTATTTTCAAGTCTAGCTTCCATAGGCTTCTCAACATTTATGTTTTGACATGTGATAGCGTCGGTGAGAACCATTAATTGATCAAGCATGGGGGTTGTTTGATCAACATCTATATCAGGTACAATTTGCTGAAGGATTCTTCATGCAACTTTAAGTACCTTTGCTTCCTTGGTGGCTTTTCTCAACTTATCTTACTTGCTTTCCTTTCACAAAGTCTAGCATACTTTGTTAATTCAGTAGGATCCAATGTTCTAGGATCACATACTGGAATTTCAATAATTTCATCCAAAGTAATTGGATTCTTATTCTTGCTCTTCTTCTTTCTTGAGATTTGTGTAGAAGCATATGTATGAACTACCATTGCAAGTTCATTTATCATCTCAGAGGCACTCAGTGAAGGCTTTGTAGATGAAGCTTCTTGTGTTTTTTGCTCGGGGTTCACTTGTCGATTTGGTGAAGACATCTCTCCATCAACCTTGGGTGTTTCTACAGATTTCTCTTTTGTTTTCTTCTCCTATTCATCTGTCTTTGCTTCTTCACTCTTTTCCTTTTTCTTGTCTTCTACTTGTTTATCCTCTTCTTTATTCTAATCAGTATACTTGTCTTTCTTATCATCGGTTTCATCTTGATCTGCAGTTGTATTTTTTGTGTCATCTATTGTGTCTTTTGTTTTGGCATAACCGTTTTCTTTGGGTATGCTTGTATCTGTTGCATTTGACTCTTCATTTCCTTCTAGAAAATTGATGTCCTTCATCAATACTAGCATGTTATTCTGTGTGTCCACTTGTGTTGCATCTAGAAGTGTGTCCTGCTCATTGGTTTGATCCTGTTGAGCAGTGGCATCTTCATATTTTTGTATTTGATCTACAGGGTATAGACCTATGATGTAATTAATGGAAGTGTCTGGTCATATTTCATCAACAACATCCATGTCGTTATTTATTTTTTTCTCCAATTCTTGTTGCTTGGTTTGATCCTTAAGAGATATGAAAATGACATAATCTTATTTCTATGAATCTTTATCAGAGTCATAACGAGTGATGTCTTGAATTTCAAGATCATCCATGACTTTGTCTAAGTCAATGGGCTTATTATTATCTACATTATCCAAAGCAATGTGCTTAGGACTTTCCTTATCTCTCTGCTCCTCTACATAAGGTGTGCTAGTGAGAAGTAATTGATTCTCACACCTTGTTGACTCTGCGGGTAGATCTAGGATTTGTCTCTATTTGGTTGGTCATGTTGTCCAACTCTATAAATTTATCCTCTAGCACTTTGTAAGCTCTTATCTTTGCTACAAATTTACTTGAGTGCTTTTTCATTATTTCTTTGATCTCTTCCATATTTGATTCAGGAGGCATGAGTATGAAAAGTACCCTCTCCCTTGCTTCCTTTTCTGTGTGTAAAGCATATGACCATTGTTGTGAAATTCTGTCACCCAGTTCTTTAGGTATTTGGCCTATAAATTCTACTGGTACATATTTGAACTTGACCATTGCCCTGATTATTGCATCTTGTATCTTATATTGGTCCTCTGGCTCCAGCTTTACCCAGTGTTTGATTTTCCTATCAGTCATTGTACTAGTTGTTGCAATTGAATTGGCAATTTGATCCATTGTTCTAGGGGTTGAGATTTTCTTCTCTACATCAGGCTCATCCTCTTTTGAATCTTCTATGTTAGCTTTGGTCATGACTAGTCTTTTCCTCCTTTTGGTAGGTATTTGTTTCATAGTTTTCTTCTCTGTTTGTTGCTTCCTCTTATAGGTCCTCACTTGACCTTTCTTGAGAGGTGTAGTGGCTTTTACTATTTGGCTCCTTATTCTCTGAGCCACTATGGTTCATGGTTTCTTAGAAGGAGGTAGAGGTGTATCAAATTAAGTGGCCTCAAAATCTTATTCTTGATCATGTTGCTCTTCACTGATGGTACCCTATTCCTCGGTTTCCTCTGTTTGTTTTTTCTCCTCCTCATTAACCGACATCTTTTCAAGATTTTTAACCATCTTATTTTTCTTGTTGATAGTCTTCTTGATTACTAGGCATGATTTTATCTTGGACTTGGCCTCTTCATATGTCCCAAATCTTGGTTTCTTTCTATCAAGTGGTTCATTCAACAATGCATCAATTGCATTTGTTGCTTGATCTATGTTTATCTCATAGTCAAGAGGTGCTAACTAGGTTGTCCTTGGTACAACTGGTTTAATGTGAGTGAAATCATAATCTACCATAAATCATATTGTATGTGATAAAATCTAATCTGTTGGGAGCACGCTCAGACATGCAAACATTAGAGATATATAATCAATAAACTACACTAAACATATCTAAGAAGCATACTACAAAAATAATAAGAGATCCCATCACAACCTCCGATGAGCCAAACAAGTGCACCCAAGCCTTATTGATTTTCTCTTAGAGAATTGTGGGTGTGCTCTCTCAACCCAATATCATAATCCCACTAGATTGGTGGATGAAATCTAAAATGCATACTAATGGATATAATGAAGAACTCAAGAACAAGTATGAGGAATTTGTCTCAAGCCTTCATCAAATGATAATAATGAAGATGCAAACTATGCTAATATGCTATGCAAGATTAAATGAAACTAGAACTAGATTCATTCACCATGATTATATAAGATGTGATTTCTAGATTATCTATGAACACAAACATGAAATGCACTAAGAAATTCTAGCACTAAACTAGCATGATAACAATGCATAAATGAGAGATGATTTGCTCTTGACAATGGCCTCTATTTATAGATGTTTTGGAGGAGAGAGAGGGCTTGGATGAGGTCGAGCTCCTGTTGCATTCACATAGGTGCCATATGAGGGACGCATAAGCCATGCAAGAGGCCCACTTTTATCACACGTGTGAGAAACTTTTGATGTGATAGGTCAAGGTGTACTTAAAGTACACATGTGAAAGATCTTGTAAGAGGTGTAAGAGTTTTGGCCCAATGAAAAACTTTTAGAAAGTGTAAGAAGGTGTCATCATGGGTGTAAGAAACCTTGTTCACACCAAATTAGGATTATTTGGAAAGGGCAATTTTTGGAAATTTGCTCACACATGTGTGAGCAAATAATTAGGACTAATTTGTGTAGGAATCAAGAAATTAGCCTAATTAACCTTAGTTAATTAGTGAATAGGTTTATTTGGTGAGAGTGATGTGAGGTAGGGTAGGATCTAGGTTCAAATTAGCTTAATCTAAATTAAATATAGATTAATCATAGTTTAGTAGAATTAAGTCATGTGGAGGAATAAATAAATTAAAATTTATTTAAAAGGGATTAATGGGGGGTAATGTATATAAATAAGATTTAATACATTAAAGGGGATGGTATTTAAATTAAATTTAAATACTTAAGGAAAGTGAATTATATTTAATTAAATGAATAGAAGAATATAACAAATATAATTAATTAATTATAATTAATTATAATTCTATGAGAATATTAATTAAATTAATATAAGGAAGATTTTGGACGTCTACATTTTGCCCCTCTTTAAAGTGACGTTGAAAGTGGCGTCACGTCAAAGAAAAGAAAATAAGATGCCCCAGAAAGGTCAGGAAAACCTAAGGCAGCGAAAGTGGAGGAGTGTGCCCCCTCGAGAAAATAATAGGAAAAAATAATTTTGTAATAAAATTTTCTTGAAAAAGGCAGGAAAAGAGGGAAAGAAAACTAATTGCATGGCGTGTCCAAAAGAAATAGAGGAAAAAAATGGGGACCAGAGCGGGGACTGGGAAGAAGGATGGAAGAAATGGACCCTAAAGGGCTATAAAAAGTCCACCGAGGCCCAAAGAGAGGTCACTTTTACTCACAAAGAGTAAAAAGATAGAAGAAGAGAAGAGCAATGGCAGCAGAGCAAAAGCGTGCATAGCTTGGGGAGCGCATTCAGATCTATCAGCGACCGGCAGGCGCTGGACCACCGGTGAGTAGTCAAAGGTCTCCTTATTGTTTATGCATTTAATGCTTTTTCATGCATTTATGGCATAATTAATGCATTCTTAACAAGCCAGCAGCACAAACGATGGTCGCCTAACTACCATATGCACAGACGGTGATCAACAAGTCACCGTCCTCACAGACGGTCGATCAGTGATCGGTGTCTGCGCAGACAAAGATCATTCGATCTCCATCTACAAGGGCAGAGGGGAAAAAAGTCGGTGGAGACGACAGAGTTAGAACTTCATCGTCTGTGTGGCAAAGAGGTGGCAGCCTAAACTGTCATCTCCACAAATCGGCATCTCCGAAGATCCATTGTCTGCGAGGGTGAATCGACATCTCTATTGATTGACCTGAAAATGGAAGAAAAAGAAGAAAAAGAGAGTGAGGAAAGGGCCCAGGAGCATTTTTTGATACCCCGGATCAGGCTAGGGGCATTTTTTGATGCCCCAGAATGATATCTAATATCTGACATGAGCTGGGTGGATGCAGGAGGATATTATTACCTTCCAGGCGAGGGAGTGCTTTCCAGCGACCATGGTGCTGGAGCACGAGCTGACTACTGCAGAGTGGGGAATTGTGACACTTTGTGGGCTAGAGCATGTACACCTCTGGCCCAATTTGAGAGCACATAATGTGCTGATGTCTGCATTGATCAAGAGGTGGCATAGCATTACCTCAAGCTTTCACTTCCCAACAGGGGAAGCTACGATCACCCTCTATGATGTGTGGAGGATCTGCAGAGTGCCAATTTGGGGGCTGATACTCGAGTACTATTTTGAGGGCTCAAAGCCATACATGGAGATGGGGTTTGGGCAGAGATATGCAGACCTGCCAACTTCACGGCAGTGGATGTCCTAGGCAGGAGTGATGGCGCTTAAGTCACGGTTGTGGCGGGTGGTGCTATATTTGGTCAGACTAATTAGGGGATGGTTGATGCCTGATCATGATGGCAAGGGATTTCCAGGTTGGGCTCAAGTTTTGAGTAGTATGGTAGAGGATGGCGACTAGTACTACTGGGGGTACATGATTCTTGGTTAGATATACTATGATTTACACATGTGTGCCTACCGTAAGGGTAGGGCACTAGGGCCAAGATGCACGATGCTATTTGTATGGGTGTGGGAGCATATTGTGGTCATGCGACCGATCATGCCATGGGAGATCAGAGCGGCTTATGAGTCATTCACATGCAAATACATGCCACCTATCATCTATAAGGCCACAAACTCAGTTGGATACTAGCAGTGAAGAATAGATGAGATGGGAGATATTCTATGGGTACCCTATGTAGGGTGCGAGGCATGGGGACACCAAGTCCCATAGCAGGACAGATATACAGATGATGGGTTTTATGACTCATATTATATGAGATTTGTTCAGACAGACTATTGGTTGATTGGGCGGATTGCTTATATGATTTCTAGGTACATGCCCTCTAGAGTACGGAGGTTGATGGGTTAGATACAGGAGGTTGTTCTAGATGGAATCCCACATCCGTTAGTGACATGAGAGGTTGGGAGTATTTGGGGGATGGGAGTGGATCCTCAGATAGTATGAGCATCATTTATGGGGATGATCAAGGTTCCATGGATCAGGGCATAGGAGTCCTTACAGGATGCTGGAGTTGTCCCAGCTTATGCTCAGTGGTGGGCGGCACGCAAACCAGTCAAACTGACCGTGCCAGGAGTAGTGCAAGCAGATGAGCAGCCAGGGGAGGGAGGAGATGGAGGAGGGCAGGATGGAGATGATGAAAATAAGGATGGAGGAGATGGAGGAGGGGGTAGGGGAGGAGAGTTCATTCCAGGGTTTTCGCACAGAGGAGGGGAGGACAAGTAGAGATACCTGTAGGGAGGAAACCACCTATAGTCCCAGGCATACAGGGACATGATCAGGAGTAGGGACAGGGGCCTCAAGGGCCACCAGATTAGGGACAAGGGCCACAAGGACATTGACCACCAGCCAAGCATATAGCCTAGGATGTACATGACACAATGGTGGCAGAGCGGGACAGTCTTTAGACTAAGCTTGGAAGGGTACAGGGCTTGCTAGCAACATCTCAGGTGACTAAGGTGAGCGCATAGGTAGAGATTCAGTGGTTACAAGTTTTACTGGCTACTACTCAGGCTATAGCTGGCAGTTTTTAGATAGAGATGACCAGGGTACAGGGGGAGCTGATAGCAGAGATAGCTCGGGGTGACAGTGCGCAAAGAGCATTAGATCTATTATAGGCGCAGGTGGATAGTGGAGAGTTTACTATGGTTGGACAGTAGGAGGGGGATGGAGAGGAGCTTGCATCCATGTCAGCATAGATAGCAGCTCTAATAGCAGAGTGAGACTCTTTGCAAATCTGAGTAGAGACGTACAGGGTCGAGCGAGATATAGCTTGGGATATAGGTACAGTAGCAGGATTGGGGCAGGTGCTTGCAAATGTGTTTGTAGCATAGAGAGAGGCTGGCAGGAGAGGGTGGGAGACCTTATATTACATGACATTATACCATTGAGCCATGCCAGAGGTAGAGCAAGCACCCCCTTATACAGAGAGGTGTATATCATGTAGTTTAGGTCAGGCTTCACAGGGATCAGTGGGGTTACCACCGCGTTCAGGCAGTGGTGTAGGGCCATCACAGCCACCACCGTGATTCTTCTCAGGCCATTTTGATACACAATTTTGTATGATTTATGTGACACATTATGTATGACAGACATTTTTGATGAGATATATACATAGACTTTATGGACTTTATTTATGATGTTATATGATGTGATGTTTATGAGGGATGGATGTGTTATGAGTTTATATATGTTACATGATGTTTTTGCAGGATGACATGAATGTATATGATTATACTGACCTATTGGTGATATAGGGATGGGATGCATATATATGTTAGAGGGGATATGCAAATTCTTATAGATGGATGTATTGTACATGTATTGATGCAATTTGATTTGTAAAATGAATAATATGTAATGGATGAACCTAAAATGAATGAACTAAAATGAGTGATTTTAATGACTTAATATTGTGACTACAATAATGAATGTAATGGATAATGAATGAAATGGAACTAGATGTAACTATAATGACTAATGAGTAATGAATGAAGTAACAATACAACTTATAATGAATTAATGATTAATGAATGAACTTAATGAATGGTAAAAGTAACCTAATGAATGAATGCAATATGAGACATATGAAGACATTGTTTTTGTGTATATCAAATAGGTCTAATAAAATCACTTAGGTGACTAGATAGGGGGAATAAATAGAAACCTTTCCAAGAGAAAAATCAAAGTGCAATATGACCTAGCTAAAATGCAATCCTAACTATGATGATAGTGGGATTTATACCATGTTAATGTTGGAGAGCACACCCTAGTTTGATATTGCAAAAGGAGTTATGCACCATGTATTAGAAAACATAAGTGACATGGTTCCTTTGCGTGGAATAGACTCTCAGACAAATAGGTTGTTAGGAACAAGAATACAAGATATTAGGTATGATGAGTCCTATGAAATGTTACTCACGAGGAGACACAATACATCCAAATCTTTTTATGGATTTGAAATGCATGAATCCTGCCCCCAGTGAGGCATATATAGTTATAACTAAATATCAAAACATAAATACACTAACAATCTATGACAAGCAGATAATACTATTATATATGTGGAGCCTAATCAGACTCAAGTTCTTTTGGCGTGGTTTCCCCCCAGACTTATCTACAGGGGTTTGGGGGCAGCGCCCCCAAGCTCAGGGTCAAGGGGAAGAGCCCCTTGCGGGGTCCTGGGGTAGCACCCTAGGCGGGGTCAAGGGGTAGAGCCCCTGATGGGGTCAAGGGGTAGTGCCCCTTGCCTTAATAATATTGTAAAGGGTCAACCATCAATTTTCTATTAGTCAGAGTATTTTTGCCCTAATTAGGTTATGTTTAAAATACGTGTGTAAAGGGCTTAGGGTTTTGAGATTCATTTTGTATGAGGGATTTTCATAGCTTCTTGTGGTGATATTGAGTTGCAAATTTTAGATTGTAATTACTAGATAATAATAAAGATATTGGACTCATTGTTGGTGGACGTAGCCTAGGGATTGGGTGAACCACGTTAAATCTCTATTTTTTTTGTGTTATCTTTCGTGTGTTAATATTTGCATTTTTCTACTCATTATTCTAACAAGTGGTATTAGAGTGAGGTTTTTTCATTCATTCTTTCATCTATTCTTTGAAGCAGATCTCACGAGTTAGTGGGAGAGTCTCACGGTTGAATGGGAGTTATGGCAGACGAGGGTAAGCTGAAGGTTGACAAGTTTAACAGGCAGGAATTTTCAATTATGGAAAATGCAGATGGAGGACTACCTCTATGGGAGGGATTTATGGCGACCATTGGAAGGAGTGAGAAATAAAGTTGCAACTATGTCTCAGGAAGATTGGGATATTCTAGATAGAAAGGCATTGGGAAGCATTCGCTTATGCCTGGCTCAATCGGTGATGTTTAATATTACGAAGGCAAAGACAACTAAAGATTTGATGGACACCCTAGCAAAGTTGTATAAAAAGCCCTCCACTTTGAATAAGGTATTTCTTATTAAGTGTTTATTTAATATGAATATGTTAGAAGGTGAGTCAGTAGCTGACCATTTAAATGAGTTTAATACAGTCACTAGTCAGTTATCTTCTGTAAGTATAAATTTTGATGAAGAAATTAGGGCTCTCTTGCTTCTGTGTTCTTTGCCAGAAAGCTGGAATAGCTTGATAATGGCTGTTAGTAATTCTGTTTCTAATAAGAACACCCTAAAATTTGATGATGTTGTTGGTGTTATTCTAAGCGAGGAAATTTGTAGAAAAATCTCAGGCGAATCTACATCAGTTAGTGTGTTGAATGCAGAAAGCAGAGGCAGAACAAGAGACAGAGGAAACAACTTTGGAAATCATGGGAAATCATGAGGGAAGTCAAAGGGAAAGAGGTCTCAGTCAAGAGGACCTAATGACTGCTAGTACTGTGGAAAACCAGGTCATAAAAAGAAAGATTGTTGGTCTCGGAAGAATAAAGAAGGAGATAAACAAGAAGGCAATAAGGAAGAAAATTTGGTAAGTAATAAATCTGATGATGATGTTTTGGTCCTTTCCCTTGAAAATTCTGATGATTCATGGGTTCTAGATTCAGGGGCTTCCTTTCATGCTACACCCCATAGGAGTTATTTTATTGATTATGTCCAAGGTGATTTTGGGCTAGTTTACTTGGGGGATAATGAACCTTGTCAAATTGTTGGGAAGGGAATAATTAAGATTAAGTTGCATAATGGGAATCATTGGCTACTACAAGAGGTAAGACATGTTCCAAGGCTGAGTAGAAATTTAATTTCAGAAGGGCAACTAGGTGATGAGGGTTGCACAGTCACTTATAATGATAAAAATTGGAAGGTTTCAAAAGGTTCCTTAGTAGTAGCAAAAGGTGTGAAAGGAGGCACCTTATATCTTTGTACAGGTAATATTGTTCCTTCTACTTTAAATTTTATAGAGAAAAATGAATGTTCAGGAACAGTTGCTGCAGTTGAGCAGGTTGAACAGAAAATAGTTGTTGTGGATACAGAAATAGCACTATGGCACCATAGACTTGGGCACATGAGTGAGAAAGGTATGAAATTACTTCACTCAAACAAAGTTTTACCAGGTCTGAAATGTGTAAATTTGGATTTCTGTGAAAGTTGTGTATATGGGAAACAAAAGAGAGTTATTTTCTTGAAGGGTGGGAAGGAAAAGAAAGAAGTTAAATTAGAGCTTGTACATACAGATGTATGGGGGCCAGCTCATGTATCTTCCCTTGGTGGCTCTCTGTATTATGTTACTTTCATTGATGATGCAACTAGAAAAGTATGGATTTATTTCATTAGGCAAAAATCTGATGCATTTGAAACTTTTAAGAAATGGAAAAGCTTGGTTGAGAATGAGATAGGAAAAAGACAAAAATTTCTCAGATCTGACAATGGTGGTGAGTATTGCAGCACAAAATTTGAAGATTATTGTTCCTCTAATGGTATTCATAGGCAGAAAATGGTTCCAAGGACTCCACAAGAAAATAGAGTGGCTGAACGCATGAACAGGACAATAATAAAGCGTGCAAGGACTATGAGATTGCATGTTGGGCTCCCCTTAAACATGTGGGCAGAGGCTGTAAATACTACTATTTATTTAATTAATAGAGGTCCCTCTACTCCTTTGGGTTGTGGTATTCCAGAGGAAGCGTGGACTGGTAAGAAGGTGAGTTATTCTTTTTTTTAAATTTCGATTGTGAAGCATTTGCACATGTAGATTTTGAGAATAGAACCAAGCTAGTAGCAAAATCTAAGAAATGTGTATTTGTTGGATATGGCATTGATGAGTTTGGCTATAGATTTTTTAATTTTGAAAGTCATAAAATTGTAAGAAGCAGGGATGTCATATTCAATGAAAAAGTGTTGTACAAAGATCTGTTGCGACAGCGTGAGAAGAAAGATACTAATTATGTAGAGTTGGATGATACTCCAAAAGATAATATTTCGGTAATTCATTATGCTCTACAACAATAGCAACAACAAATACCACACACCCCAGTGAATGTTAGACGGTCAACAAGGCTAAGTAGATCTCCAGATAGATTTTCACCTTCTTTGTATTCTATTTTATTAACTGATGCTGGTGAACCTGAATGTTATAATGAAGCTATGCAAGTGGATACAAAGCTTCAGTGGGAGTCTACAATGACAGATGAAATGGACTCCTTGCTAAAAAATCAAACTTGGGATTTATGCACGTTACCTGCAGGTAAACAGGCTTTGCAGAATAAATGGGTTTAGAGGTTGAAAGAAGAAGATGGAGGCAAGAAAATATTTAAAGCTAGATTAGCTGTAAAAGGATTTACACAGAAACATGGTATTGATTTTGATGAGATTTTTTCTCCAGTTGTTAAAATGACTTCTATACGTACTATTTTAAGTATTGTGGCTACTGAAGATTTGCATTTAGAGAAACTTGATGTTAAAACATCTTTTCTTCATGGTGATTTGAATGAAGAAATATATATGGTACAGCCACAGGGATTTGCGGTCAAGGGTAAGGAGAGTTTAGTGTGCAAATTGTAGAAAATTTTATATGGCTTGAAGCAAGAACCTCGACAATGGTATATTAAGTTTGATACTTTTATGAATGAGAATGGATACACTCGATGTAATTCTGACCATTGTGTTTATTACAAGAGGTTGAATAATGACAACTACATTATTCTATGTTTATATGTTGATGATATGCTTATAGCTGGATCCAACATGGATCATATTAAGGGGTTGAAACAACAGTTAGCAAAATCTTTTGCTATGAAGGATTTGGGGACAGCAAAACAAATCCTTGGCATGAAAATTTGTAGAGATAGGAAGAACAGAAAATTAACTCTATCTTAGGCTGATTATGTTGAAAAGGTGTTGCAAAGATTCTCCATGAAGGATGCCAAAGTTGTTACTACACCTTTTCCTGGTCATTTAAAATTGACTAAGGAAATGTGTCCAAAGACACCAGAAGAAGAGGCAAAAATGTCCAAGATACCTTATGCTTCAGTTGTAGGGAGCTTAATGTATGCTATGGTATGTACTAGGCCAGACATTGCACATGCAGTGGGAGTCATTAGCAGGTATATGAGTCACCCTGAAATTGAGCATTGGAATGCAGTCAAATGGATTCTCAGATATTTGAGAGGTACATCCAGTAAGTGTTTACACTTTGGGGGTTCCACTACTATTGTTCATGGCTATGTTGACTCAAATTTGGCAGGAGATATAGATACCAAATGGAGTACTATAGGTTATGTATTTACTGTTGGTGGGACAGCATTGAGTTGGATTTCTCGGTTACAAAAGGTGAATGCTTTATCCACTATAGAGGCAGAGTATGTTGTTGTTACAAAGGCAGCCAAGGAGATGATATGGATTCAATTCTTCATGGAAGAATTGGGACATCCACACGAGGATAACTATCTATATTCAGATAGTCAGAGTGCCATTCATCTTGTGAATAATTCTTCTTTGCACTCAAAGACAAAGCACATACAGCTACGATATCATTTCATTCGGTCAGTTTTGGATGATGGGCAGTTAAAGCTGGAAAAGATTCATACAGATGATAATCCAGTAGATATGTTTACAAAGGCCATGACAAGGGAGACGTTGAATTCCTCCTTAGCTTCGGTTGGTCTTCTAGACTGAACAGAATAAAAGAACAACAGAGTCCAGGTTGGTTTCTTTATTTCAGTGGGAGCTACAAGTTTGGTCGATCAGTCTCCAAGTGGGAGGATATTGTTGTGGAGTTTGATCAGTCTCCAAGTGGGAGATTGTTATGTATGTGGAGCCTAATCGGACTCAATTTCTTTTAGCGTGGTTTCCCCCCATACTTATCTACAGGGGTTTGGGGGCAGCGCCCCCAAGCTCAGGGTCAAGGGGCTTAGGGTTTTGAGATTCATTTTGTATGAGGGATTTTCATAGCTTCCTATGGCAGTATTGAGTTGCAGGTTTCAGATTGTAATTACTGGATAATAATAAAGATATTGGACTTGTTTTTGGTGGACATAGCCTAGGGATTGGGTGAACCACGTTAAATCTCTGTGTTTTTTTTGTGTTCTCTTCCATGTGTTAATATTTGCATTTTTCTGCTCATTATTCTAACACATACCACAAATGACACGTATTCCATTATGTACTCACCATAATGAACCAATATATAAAAGATCGAGGTTGTTGTGATAAGACCACATTGAAACACAAGATAAAAAAAAAAAAAATGAATCCTAACCAAGTGGTCATTCAATCCAAAAGTTCTTGCCATGAACAGTTTTGATGTGAGGATAGATAGAACAGCCGACACTGGAAGGATGCTTCCTAATGGGCCAAAGATTGATTGAGTGTAATGGGAATTCACTGGCAATTTATTGTGAATAGAACGATCATAGAAAATTCAATTAGTCTGTTGATTTGGTAGAAACATTTGCGGTCACCATGTCTAGAAATAAGCTCAGTATTGATATGGTAAGCTTAGTCGTGCGGGAATGTGATTTTATTGCGAAAGTGGAAAACAGTCAAGGAACTACCTGCACAGATATGGGTAGTGACTTTATTATGGAAGGTGATGTAGGCTGTATGGAAAAAATGGTGGAAACAGATGGTGGATCTTACTACACATGGTGCCTAAAATAGGTTTTCACCATGGTACTTATCCATTGCGCCACCGAAGTGGTTTTCACAGATGGACAGATTTATTTCTCTTTTTCTTTTTTTGATACTTTTTTCAAGCTTTTGTATTTTTTTTTATTTTGCTTGCTTTTTGGATTTTTTGGATTTTTTTCTTTTCTAATTCTTTTTTGGATTTTGATAGTTTTTGGTTGTACAATGGACTACTTAAGGATCAAGCATAGAAGCGCTTGAGATGTAAAATATTTACAAGATCAGGGATCGAATCTCCCTCGGGTGATGCAATCTAATAAGCACTGGATCCATACTTTGCTGTGATGATGAAGGGCCCCAACCAATTAGGTTCAAACTTTCCTTTCTTTTCATAGTTCTGGAGGTTCTTCATATTGTGCTACAGGACAAGATCACCAACCTCAAACTGACGAGGTTTAATCCTTTTGTTGAATTGTAGGCTAAGGAAATTTTGATACACGCGGAGGTGGTTTAGGGAATTGAGGCATCTCTCATCAAGGATTTCTAGCTCTTGCAAGCGAGAAACTCTATATTCTTCTTCAGACAACAAATTCTTGAGAGAAATTTTGAGGGAAGGGAGCTCAATTTCTATGGGTAGAATAGCCTCAGTGTCTTAAATAAGGGAAAAGGGGGTGGCTCCATTAGGGGTTCAAGTGGAGGTACGGTAGGCCCAAAGGGCAGGATTGAGGCGAAGGTTCCAATCACGGCCAGATTCATCGACTATTTTCTTGAGGATTCTAAGGATGGTTTTATTCGTAGCCTCTGCTTGACTGTTGCCTTGTGGAAAGTGTTTGGAAGATGTATGGTGGGTAATGTTGAATTTCCTACATAGATCTGTGACATCCTTGTTCTTGAAAGGTCATCCATTATCAATAACAATGTCCATAGGAATGCCATAGCTACAGATAAGATAGTTCAAAATGAACTTCAAAATCTATTTTCCAGTTGTGTAAGTGAGAGGAACAACTTTGACCCACTTGGTAAAGTACTCAGTAGCAGTAAGGATGTATTTATGGCCATTGAAAGAATTAGGAAAAATCTGGCCAACGAGGTCAAGACCCCATCGGGAAAAGGGCCAAGGGGTGATGGTGGGCTGAAGAGATTGGGAGGAGGCGTATATCAAATCATCGTGTTGCTGACAAGGCACATATTTATTCACATAATTGTAGGCATCATGTTCCATAGTAGGCCAGTAATATCCAGTGCATAAGAAATTCTTGGCCAAAGTAAATCCACTAGAGTGAGCCTCACAGATTCCTTGATGTACCTCCTCCAAGGACATTTGTGCTTCATCGGGATTCAAACACTTTAAAAGAGTTCCATCAAAATTCTTTCAGAAAAGGGTATCACCAAGGATTGTGTATCGGGAAGTGCAGTGAATGAAGGTTTTACGTTGATTGGGGGTTAAGGTAAGTGGGGTATGTCCATCGCAAAGGTAGGAATATACTTCTTGGTACCGTGGGGAATTAGGATCAGCAATTTCGTACACCATTTCAGAATTCAGTTTGTCATAGGCATGAACCGTAAGATTCTCAACAAGAAATTCACACCGTTTACTATGTTCTGGCATGGTGATCAAGGACCTAATAGTAGCCATGGCATCTACTGCTTTGTTGTTTGTGCAGGAGATCTGTTGGAAGATCAATTCAGTGAAATGTGTTTTGAGATCTTCAACTCTACGGCGATAGGGAAGCAACTTGTCATCCTTTGTTTAATATTCATCCATAACTTGTTTGATAACCAATTGTGAATCACCAAGCACCAAAAAATTGAGAATCTTCCATTGTATAGCCTGACGGAATCCAAGTACAAGGGCTTCATATTTTGCAATGTTGTTGGTACAATGAAATTGTAATTTATAAGATTTAGGGATGAGATCCCCTTTTGGTGTAAAAAACAATATTCCTGCTCTCAATCCTTTCTAAGTGAAGGATCCATCAAAATAAAGTTTTCATGGGGTACTCGGGGCAAGATTGAGGACTGATTCATCTGGAAAATTTGTGATCAATGGATTTTTACCATCAACAGGTGCTTCACCTAGCTGAGTTGCAATTACTTGTCCTTTGATAGCTTTGTGATCCACATAAACAATGTCAAATTCACTAAGGATCATAACCCATTTTGTTGTACTTCTAGTGAGAGAAGAACTTGCCAGGAGATACTTGAGTGGATCAATTTTGGCAAGAAGATGAATCTTATGATTAAGCATATAATTCTGTAATTTCTATGAACAAAAAACAATAGCCAAACATGCTTTCTCAATTAGGGAATAATTCAACTCATAACCAATAAGAGTCCTGCTGAGATAGTAAATTGCTTTCTCTTTGCCAGTATCATCTAATTATTCCAGAAGGGCTCCCAACACGAACTTTGTAGTAGATATATACAAAATCAAAGGATGGCCAGAAACAGGTGGTACCAACATAGGTGGATTAGCCAGATATCCTTTTAGTTTCTCAAATGCATTTTGACATAAGCAATCCCACTGAAATTTGATATTCTTGCGCAGGAGGTGAGAGAACGGATGCACCTTATCTGCCAGTTGTGACATTAATCTTTTGATTGATTATAGTTTTCCTTGTAAACTATGCAATTGTTTCAATGTTTTGGGTGATGGCATCTCCAAGATTGCTTTTAATTTATTTGGATCCACTTCTATTCTGCACCATGACATAATGTATCCATGCAGCTTACCAGATTGTACTCCAAAGACACACTTCTTGGGATTTAACCATAGCTTATAAATCTCCATTCGCTCAAAAATGGTAGTGAGAATAGGAATGTGTGATTCTCGTGTCTTGGATTTTCCCAAAATATCATCTACATAGTCTTCCATGATGACATGCAAAAGGTCATGAAAGATAGTAGTCATTGATCTCTGATATGTGGCGTTGGCATTCTTAAGGCCAAAGGGCATCACCTGATAATAGAAGGTACCCCAAGGTGTTGTGAATGTGGTTTTGTGTTGGTCTTCTAGTGCTATCCTGATCTGATTGTAACCAGAGAAGTCATCCATAAGGGACAACATCTCGTTTCCAGCAGTCAAATCCACTATAATGTCAATATTTGGGAGTGGAAAATCATCCTTAGGACATGCAAGGTTTAGATCTCTAAAATGAGTGCAGATGTGAATGCCCCCAGCAGGTTTGCCTACTGGGACAATATTGGAGACCCATTTAGGATAGTCTATAGTTTTGATTACTTCAGCATCCAGCATTTTTTGAAGCTCTACTTTGACTACCAGTGTGACTTGTGGATGCATCTTGCAGAGTTTTTGTTTAACAAGTTTCACACTAGTATCCACAACAAGATGGTGCATGAAAAGATCTGTATCAAGCCCAAGCATATCCTTGTAAGTCTAGGAAAAATTAATTTTATGTTTATGAAGGAATGCTATCATGTCTTTCTTTTCTTGATCACTGAGAGAAACTGCAATGTAAGTGATGTATGGATCTTCTTATGTGCCCAGATTGATCAGGATAGTGTCTTCGATAACCATAGAGGACACTTCTGGTTCTGGTGATATGAATGGAAGGTTAGCTTCTCCCTCCTCTAGCACCTTGAAAAGGTTTTCACTAGAGGACGCATCCTTTATTTTGTCTTTTTCTTCATCCAAAGGTGCCTCTGAGAGGTTTTCACCAGGGGATGTTTCTGTTATTTCAATTTTATTTTTTTTATCTTTATTATCATTTTTGTGACTAAGAGAATTGACCTGGCTACCGAAGTAGGCTTGCTCGTTGTAGTGGATCTGATGTTCATATTCTCAGAGAATCTGAAGTCCAAAGAGGGCTAAAACTGCGTCATCTAAATCACAAATGTCTAAAGTTGGTGGTGAATCTTGTTGATCCCTGTCAATTAGTTCAGGGTTTTTACAGGGAAGAAAAGGGGATGAAAGGTTGGCTTGGGTGATAGTGAAGACATGGTTATTATCATCAAGGTCATCTTCAACATAGTGGAAAGGAATTTTGAAGAACTCTTCTTCAGTGTCTGAATCTGAAGAAACTAAACAATAATCCTTAGCGAAGTTAGTCTTAGTTTCTATGGAACCCAATCCATGTCCTTTAGGATAGCCATTGGCGGTTATGATTTTCTTCTTACTTATTTCATTAGCTCCAATACCAGTACCGTGATATCCCATGCTTTCAACAATGGGAGTAACCTTGGGATACTTTCCTTTGAGTAAAGTTATAGGTCTTTCTTCTTCATCATTGTAGATCCAATCAAGGACATTGTATTCCATGTGTTCATCTAATAAGGAACCCCAATGTTCAAAAGTGGTTTTCTTTCAATGCATGAGTGTTTTGTCTTTAAAGGGGGGTAATGGTGATGGTCTTCCATAAGACTTTGGAGACAAAGGGAGTTGCCCAATGCATAGAGCACTATCAAATTTACACTCTCCCATGCCTTGATCTGTAAAGGTGGCCTTTGCTTCAGATGCAGAGGCTTTGTCTTCAGTAACCTTTTCCTTTCCTTTAGATTGATCAGCTAGTATTTCTGATGTCTTTTCTGGAACTGAGGGAGTGTTTGAAATAGGGGTTTCTTGATTATAATATGGGCCAAACTCATTCAATGGACAGTAGTTATATTTCTTTCCTTCTAGTCTCTTGTAGTATTGAAAGGGCTCAGGATCTCCAAGAATTGTGATTTGTCTACCGTGATGTGGGAACTTGAGACATTAATGATAACTAGAGGGTAAACCTTTGATAGTGTGTATCCAGGGTTGTCCCAGCAAGATATTATAAGGTAGATCTAGATCCATCATGTGGAAAATAGTTTCAATTAGGGCTGGGCCCACTTGTAAGGGTAGTGTGATCAAACCCTTTCTCTCTCATTCTCTATCATCACAGGTCTTTATTTTTATTCACTTGTCCACATCTAGGAGGTCCTCAGAAAGATCGATGTTATGAATCATCTTCAATGTGCACAAATTCAGGCCAGATCTACCATCTATAAGGACTCGTATTTTTGTGGATTGGATTTTTCCTTCTATATGGAGGGACTTATTATGATGAAGATCAGGACCTCAAAAGTCCTTATTGTTAGAGTAATCATTAGTTTGCTTATTAATTAAATCATGTTGATTTAATTAGTTAAGTTATTACTCTATGCTTAAGTTTCACTTAGGCGCTTTATAATTCTTTAGGGTTTCACCTTTAGGGTTTCGGTATCCTTTTATAAGGATTCACCGCTTTCATTTCATAATAGAGATTGTAATTTATAATTCTATTATTGAATATAGAAGCTTTTTCTGTCAACATGGATTTCAACTCTCTAGCCTTTTGGCCGCCATAGCTTCTCTCTTCTGTCTTTTGCTTCTGTCTTGTAACTGTCGTGCATACAGGTGATCTTGGGTTGATTTGCATTTGTCAAATCTAACATGGTATCAGAGCTCTCCTGTTGTTCGTTGTTCATGTTTTGTTGAAGCGTGCCAGAAGCAGAAGGTTTCCAAGGGTTTCAGAGGTTTTTTATGTATTTTTTATTTTGGTTTTTGTTTCTAGTCACTTTGAGCTCAAACGGACATCTCCATTGAGCTCAGAGCGCCCAAAAACCCTAGAATACATATAAAACTCATCCATTTTGGACATCTGGACTCTGGAGGCAAAAAAAATTTGGTTTATGTGCCGTACGGCACAGAAACCGAGGCAAAAATTTAAAAAAAAAATTTAAAAAACCACTATTTTCTATGGTTTTTGGTTTAATATTTAGCGCGAGCAGTGATTTTGGGGCGGGCCGCCACCGCGCCGCCCGCAGCCCCCCGCCACCGGCCCACGCCGCTCCACAACCACCACAGGCCCCTTGTTCTCTGCGACCCCGCCGCCCCGCGGCCCCCGCTGCCTCGCTCCGCAGCTCCTCAGCGGCTCCACCGCCTCCGCCCTCCACGGCCTCCGCCACCCCTGCGGCCCTGCTCAGCGGCCCGCGCCGCCCCGCCTGCCCCCCTGCGCCGCCCGCTTTGGTGTCTGCGCCGCTCCGCCAGCGTCACCGCTTGGCTGGGGGTGGTTTTATTTAGACCCATGGGCTTATTCTGTTAGCTGCTGGTCCTATGGCAGTCCAGGGGCTTTGGTCCAACCCCTGGCGTGCGCCATGCACCCGGGGGCCCTTTTTTTAGCCCCTAGGGCTTATTTTTTACCTTTTTTGGGGTTTTTGGAGGTACCTGGGCCTTTTTTGCGATATCTTGAGCATACGGGGGTATTTTTGCGACTTCCATATACTGTCAAAAATCTCTTTCCGAGCACTTTCTGTTGATGGGGGTTAGGTTTTTGGGTTCCACTGTTTCAACAGTGTTTTTTTCTGTTGAAGTCTGATGTCTGTTCTTGCCTTCCGGGAGTCATATCTGGCTCATCCGGACTCTATTTTCGGCAAACGAGATATCGTCGGAAAGCTGGTTCAGTGAACTACTTAGTTGCAGGGGTCTTTTTTCTAGATTCTGATCCAGATTTTCTCTCCTCTAAGTTTGGCAGTTTATGCACTCTGGTGGATTGCTTGGTTCTACAGGTCCTGGGATCTCTTCTTCTGATATTCTAGCTCACTCTTCTTTTTGACTTCTGAGCTTGTATGCTTCTTCTGCTGCATTTTTATTTTGTAAACGCACTGAGGTAAAGTTCCTACTTCTGCATTTCTGAGATTTCGAGCACCTTGTATGGTTGTTGTACTCGCACTCTGTTATAAAGTGCCATGGGGGGTTATGATGTTTATGCCATTTTAGGCGCATCCACCTTTGTCAAGTGAGCATACCTTCCACGACATTAGCCCATGCTG
>MU223287.1:4195544-4233046 GCA_018584345.1 Thuja plicata
CCTTGCATACTAGTCTTGCTTTGTTCCTTGTGACTTCTCCATTCTTGTTCAGTTTGTTCCTGAATATCCATTTTGTACCAATGACATTCTTGTCATCTGGTCTTGGCACAAGTGACCATGTCTTGTTTTTTTCAATCCGTTCAATCTCCTCATTCATAGCACTTATCCATTCTTCATTATCTAGTGCAGCATTGACAGAGTTTGGTTCAAACTCACAAATTAAGCAATTTGAGTTTAAAGACCTACTTCTTGTTATTGTACCAGCTTTCTTATCTCCTATGATTTGGTCATCTGGATGGTTCCTTCTTACATATCTTGCAAGTATAGGTATAGCTCTTTGTATATGAGCTTGACCTTCATTACCTTGCACATTATTTTGATCATTATCCTGACCGTCGGTAATAGCATTCTGACCATCAGTTGCAACATTCTGTTGATCTGGATTTAAGCACTGTTGCTCAGGTAGAGTTGTGGGTCCTTCACAGTATACAAATTTATTGTAGTCTTCTGGTTCTTTTATACTTTCCAGCTCATTCTTTTCTTCAAATTCATCAATCTTTACATTTTCACTTTCAACTATTTTGTTAGAAGCCTTGATTAGACATTTAAAAGCTTTGCTTTTGGTAGAATACGCCAAAAAAATACCTTCATCACTTTTGGCGTCAATCTTTCCATTTCTATCATCTTTTAAGACATAACATTGACTGCCAAAATTTTTGAAGTAACTTACATTGGGTATTTTACCATACCATAGCTCATAAGGAGTCTTCCTTGAGTCCTTTCTCAATTGTACTTTGTTAAGTGTATAAACAGCTTCCCTCCAAAAGATTTGGGTGATGTCTTTCTCTATCATCAGTGCTCTTGCACAATCAATTATTGATCTATTCCTTCTTTCAGCAATCCCATTTTGTTGTGGTGTTCTTGGTGCAGAACCCTGTCTTTTTATACCATGCTTATTATAGAAATTAGTGAATTCATCTTATATAAATTCTCCTCCTCTATCTGATCTTAAACATTTCAAATCCTTACCACTTTTTTTTTCTACCATAGCCTTGTACCATTTAAACATCTTGAATGCTTCATATTTTTCTTTTAAAAATATGATTGTCATCATTCTAGAGTAATCATCAACAAAGAGAATAAAATATCTATCTCCATAATAGCTCTTTGTCCTCATAGGTCCACATAAATTAGTATGAACTAATTCTATAATATTATCAGATGTATGGGTTTTGCTTTTAAAACTAGACTTTGTCATTTTACCTTTTTGACAATTCTTGCACATGATGTTGTCTGGCTTTGTCATCGTCGGTAAGCCTCTTACACTTATTTTTTGCTTATTTCATCATGTTGTCAAAATTCACATGATACAACCTTTTGTGCCATAGCCATATGTCTTCATTTCTAGTCATCAAACAAGTGGGGTTAGTATCATTTAGATAGAATAAGTTACCTTTGGTCTGTTCACCGGTACCAATCAGTTTTCCTGATTCATTGAAGATCTTTGCCTTCTTGTTCTCAAATGCTACTCTGTGACCTGAATTATTCAGATGAGAAACACTCAACAGATTATAAATCAATCCTTTTACCCAATAATTATTTTCACATTTAATCAGGCTATTCAGCATTACTGTTCCTTTACCTTCAATTTGACAAGGAGAATCATTTCCCATTCTTACTGTACTACCTTTATAGTATTCAAAAGTATTAAACTTTTCTTTGACACCAATCATATGGTGAGTGCAGCCACTATCTATAATCTAGATATCATTTTTAATAATCTTAGATATGAGTGCAGTTTCTTCATACCTTTCATCTTCATCTGAATTATCCTTCACAGCTACAAACACTATCTCAACATCATCATCTGGTTTGGTGTCAGTATCTTCATCTTTGCAAGAAGCTAGATAGCTATCCTTCTTCCCTTTGTCCTTGTAATCTCGGGTATCACTTCTTTTTGATCGTCGGTAAC
Organism: Thuja plicata; assembly: GCA_018584345.1. Lineage (NCBI taxonomy): Eukaryota > Viridiplantae > Streptophyta > Pinopsida > Cupressales > Cupressaceae > Thuja > Thuja plicata. The sequence goes on from MU223287.1 coordinate 4,197,517, forward strand.
CTCTGTAATCTTTGTTATCACCCCTGTCAAATTTCTTTTCAAAAGATCTGTTGTCACTTCTGTCATCTTTTCTTTTGTTAGGACATCTTGCAGCAAAATACTCAATCTCTTTACAATTGAAACATACATGTGGTAACTTGTCCTTGTATTTACCTTTTCCTCTTAGCATTCTTCTCGCCATGAGTGCTTCAATTTCATCTAGATATTCTTCTTCACTTTCACTTTCATTGTCTCTTCTAGATGAGTGTCTCTGACTAGATTTTCTTATTCTCATAGAAGACTTGAATGCAGACTCTAAATTTGGTAAAACACTATTATCAAAGTTATTCATCTCAAATGAAATCAGTCTACCAATCAGGCTATCAAGAGTGACTGTATTATTTTCTATTTCTCTCATTTCCTGAATAAAGTAGACTCTAATAGCATATATGGGCAATAGGGTTCTTAATATTTTACTTACCATTGTCTCCTCTTCAAGTGTACCTCTAATGCCTCGTATAGCATTGACTACTTTTATTTTTGTGTTGTACTGTGTGATATTCACCTTCTTTCATTTTGAGATCATCAAACTTTCCTCTAAGGCTTTCTGCCTTGGCTCTCAGAATATTTGCATCACCTCCATGTACAAGCTTCAACTTGTCCCACATTGTCTTTGCATTTTTGCAATCTTTGACATCCTCAAATTCAGCATCAGAGAGTGAGGTTGAAAGCTCTATAACCATGTAGTTATGTTCATGCTTTACTCTCAATTGATCTACTGTCAATGGTCCTGTAGGCAACACATATGCAGTATCTAAGTATTTAGTAATATCATCGCCAATACTTGATAAGTGAAGCTTTATCCTACTTTTCCATGAAGCAAAGTTATCCTTGTTCAACTTGGGCACATCTCGTCTGTTCATCTTGTGATCTTTACTTAGGTCTTCAAACCTTCCTTCTAAGCACACAAGCTTTGATACCAATTGTTCGTAATAACTGAGAGGGGGGGTGAATCAGTGGCCTCAAATTTTTATCCTTTAAACTTCAATCCACCAATTAATACACCTCAGATTATTAAGTCCCTACAAGATGTATGCCTTTAAAATACTTGAAACAAATGACTGTCTGTCAGTTTACCTTGTCTGTCCTTATTCTCTTTGATTACCGATAGACAGTAAAACTTATTTATCGATGCTCAGTAAATATGCAGAGTATACCAATCAATCCATAAATGCATATGTGAAATGTAAAACAATAAAGTAATAAACCATACACGCATAACACAAGGATTTTAATGTGGAAACCCTGTTAAGGGAAAAACCATTGGGACCGGTACCCCAAATTTTCACTCTTCTAAAGTGAGCCTTGTTGGGAGGCAACCCTGTTAAAGGTTACAAACACACTATTAAGTGCAACCTTGTTAGAGGATTTTTATACATAGGTTTTCACTAAGTATCTGGCATCTAATCTACCATCCTTGAATCAGCCTCTAGACTGTCAATAGGCTTTATGCTAATCTTACTACCATCCTTGAATTAGCCTCCTTAGACTGTCAATAGGCTTTAGGTAAGATTGATGCTACTATCATAAATCATATTTTTTGGTAATATGTTAGGATATACCTCAATTAGAGAAGACGATTAAGTCTTGCTCTGTTAAGAGACTTAATGCTTCAATGGTTAAACTAAAATGCAATGACCTGTTTCTAATGCAACTTTGAATTGTAGATAATCAGATATATTTATGTACTTTACCTCTCTGATCAATGTATCAATTCAATTTCTTTGTACTTCACTCTTTCTGCTCTGTGATGTTGTGCTTCACTGTTCGTCGGTGTCTACAGAATTCTTTAGCTCTGCCTTAGCTTGATTGATCGGGACTGTATGAAGTTTATCCTTCATCAGTTTTTCTTCAGCATCTTCTCTCAATTCACTCCCCCGTATCTGAGTGCTTTTGAAAATGAATTATGATTGTCTCTTATATAGACGTGATTTTCCATGATTCTTGATTCTTGATTCTTGGCATGAAAAATAATCCAACCAATTTGATTTACGGCTTTAACTCCTGATTTATCTCGTAGTTATCTTCTTGCCAACTATATAAATCATCTTTAAATCACTTACTTAACTGTGGTCGAATAAAACAAATAAAACAACCAGTTAAGTCTATCTTTAAGCTCTGCCAGCTAGATATTTTGTCATTTTCTGATCTCTCTATTTTGTCGGTCAATTCTACAGTTCCTCACCGGTGACAACTGCCAGTTCTGTTGGTGCAACTTCAGTTAGCTTCAGGATCTCCGTCTGTCAGGCATCATTGGATCTTGCTCGTTGGGAAACACTTTTTTTAGCTTGTCGGGCATCCTGTGATTCTACTTTGTCGGGCAACACTATCTTCTGCTCGTCGGGCATCACTGTGACTTTATCTCTGTCTTTACCGATGGCGTGCACTCCGCCGGTGTAATCTGTCACTTGGTGAACACTTGACTTTTATGCATTGCTGAAAGCATAATCATTGTTCCATTGATTCTCTGAAGTCTTTGGCATTATGTGTATGACAATACAGATGATATCAAGTTGACATCAATGACAATATAAACCATTAACTAATTTAATGTCTTGCATCATCTTCAACTTAACATTATCAAACATTCAATCAGTTACATGTCATCATTAAATTACTTGAGACAGACTGATGGTCTACAAGAAATGTTGTGTTTGTTTGAGGATGAAGGTTTGTAATACTTTGATTAAGGTCTTTCAACCTAAATGGATTGATTTGATTTGATTGTGAAGAGATTTGATCTAATGCTCCAAGAGAAGGAATGATGTTGGATGATGATGGAAGAATGGAAGAATTGATCTTAGAAACAAGAAGGTTTTCTATTCGTATTTCTCAAGGGTGACAAAGGCATGGTTGATAGGGTACTTGGCCATGAAATTACAGATTTTGTTATTGTACATGATTTTGTCAATCTTCTCACAATACTCAATTTCTTGCTTGATTGACGTGGAAATATGTTGATATTCTTTGGATTTGAGAGTAGTTTCTTTCTGTTCTCTATAGACTGGGGGTGTTGGAAGCTTAACCTTCTTATGTATCTTGGAACTAGTCATGTCATGTGGAAAAATCTAGTTTTGATTGAATGACTGAATGATTTAGGACAAATGGTTTCAGGGTCCTATAGAAGACCAAATTTCAAATGTCCTAGCAGATTTTGGAGCTCATTGTTTTTAAGCGGAGATGGCAGTCTCAAACGCAGCTGGAGATATGCACAGACGGCGATTCTAGAGCGGAGATGGTAGACTATTTTCAAGGCAGTGTGTTGAGATTCTGGACAGATTTTGGACTTCGGTTTGATTTTCGATAAATTTGTTCAATGGAAAGAACCAATTTCAGCACACTCAAACTAGAAAGATAACAAGCATGTGTCTTAAAACAATCCAACAAGGGACAAAAAAACCTTGAGGGATACAAGAAAATGTGACTTTGGGGAACTTTGATACAATTGCAATATTTTGTTTGTGTATGTTCAAATGACTCTTTCAAGCCACTTATGTTTTTACTTAGTTTATCACAACAAAGATGGTACAAATAGTAGCTACTTTAGGGAATTGGCTTTGCATGAAATATTATAGGCCCATTTCTTGGTAGTCCTTCAGCTCACACAACAGTGTCACCCCTGAAGGGGCACCCATGTTTTTGCCTTTTTTCAGGTATTGTTGACATGCTATGAAGATCTCTTTCACAACACAATACCCTAGGACACATATGATGGGAATCTTGGGGGAGAATCTTCTCTCCCCTTGCACTATAATAAGTCACCGTTCAAAGGTGAATCGGGTAGGCTACTATATTACAGTTGCTAATAAGGTTTGTGGCATCCCCACAATCGATTTGTACGACGTGAGACACTTAAGTCTCTAGTTCAACCATGCCAATATGTTGAGGATATTCACTCAGTATAGACTACCATTGAACATGACCACCCGAGCTTGAAGGGATAAAGAGGACCTTTGGGTCACACCTTATTTCTATACCGGCCGAAGGAATTACTGGTTTGAGGTCATCCTTTAAAGGGGAAGCGCACCCTCTAGACAGGCCTCTCTAAAAGCTTGATTAAGCTAAACTTTCTCTTCACCCAAGTTCCACGAAGGTGAGGGGAGAGGATACGGCTATAGTTTAATCATAGCGTCGCGTAATTTAAGGGATCTATCTAATGACAAAATAGCTCGAAAGAAGTATTGAAAAATACTTCTTCAAACACACCAAAAAGAGTTCATTTCCAAATTGAACCTAATTAAAGCAACTAGGTGTTTTCTACCTAAGCAAAAGACACAATAGTGTGATTAAACATGCAAGTTCAATTCATTTCCCACACAGCAATGAGGAAGACATTAAAAAGTGTGTTGATTTGCCTTATGTCATTCGAGATTTGTGAAGTTCATTCATTTATGTATTCAATATTGTATGTGGTTCATTTCTTTTAAGCAACATCCATTCAAAGACAAATGATTAAACATACAAGTTCATTGCCAAAATCTGTTAAAAATTCAAGGAAACCTGCATGAAAAATTGTTAGTAGTTTTCTGAAGCCTTAAAATAAGAAATGTTCCAAAAAAAGAGTAGGTCATAGGAAAACCGCATAGCCGGTGATCTGCGCAGACAGAAATATGCGCAAACTGTGGTCTGCGAGGATGGTGATTTACTTGCATAGATGGCTGAGTAAAAACAGTCAGATTTTGTTATAAAAAAGACTTAATAACATACATAAATATTAATTTTTTCATCAATTTTAACAGCATTTAACTCTGAAAAAATATCATTCTGTCAGAAATCCAAGAGTTAAAAAGCTAAAAATCTGATGAAAATTGTTTGACACAATATTACTGTAAGTTTTTTTTACAACAGGCGGAGATGGCGGTCTTTGTGCGCAAATGGCAATCTGTGCAGACAATGTTCTAGAAGCGCGGACGGCGGATTCAGAGCGTAGACGGCTTTGTGTAAAAAAAATTTAGAACTACGACACACATGAAAATTTTTAGAAAATAGAGACGTGGGTCCCACTGGGCGTGCCAAAATGTATGTGATAAAATCTAACCTGTTGGGAGCACGCTCAGACATGTAAATGTTAGAGATATATAATCAATAAACTACACTAAACATGTCTAAGAAGCATATTACAAAAATAACAAGAGATCCCATCACAACCTCCGATGAGCCAAACAAGTGCACCCAAGCCTTGTTGATTTGCTCTTAGAGAATTGTGGGTGTACTCTCTCAACACAATATCATAATCCCACTAGATTAATGGATGAAAGCTAAAATGCATACTAATGGATATAATGAAGAACTCAAGAACAAGTATGAGGAACTTGTCTCAAGCCTTCATCAAATGACAATAATGAAGATGCAAACTATGCTAATATGCTATGCAAGATTAAATGAAACTGGAACTAGATTCATTCACCATGATTACCTAAGATGTGATTTCTAGATTATCTAAGAACATAAACATGAAATGCACTAAGAAATTCTAGCACTAAACTAGCATGATAACAATTCATAAATGAGAGATGATTTTCTCTTGACAATGGCCTCTATTTATAGATTTTTGGAGGAGCGAGAGGGCTTGGATGAGGTGGATCTCATGTGACATCCACATAGGTGCCACATGAGGGACACATAAGTCATGCAAGAGGCCCACTTTGCTCACACATCTGAGAAACTTTTGATGTGATGGGTCAAGATGTACTTAAAGTATACATGTGAAGGATTTTGTAAGAGGTGTAGAAGTTTTGGTCCAATGAAACACTTTTAGAAAGTGTAAGAAGGTGTCATCATGGGTCTAAGAAACCTTGTTGGCACCAAATTAGGATTATTTGGAAAAGAAAATTTTTGGAAATTTTCTCACACGTGTAAGCAAATGATTAGGACTAATTTGTGTAGGAATCAAAAAATTAGCCTAATTAACCTTAGTTAATTAGTGAATAGGTTTATTTGGTGAGAGTGATGTGAGGTAGGGTAGGATCTAGGTTCAGATTAGCTTAATCTAAATTAAATTTAGATTAATCATAGTTTAGTAGAATTAAGTCATGTGGCGGAATAAATAAATTAAAATTTATTTAAAAGGGATTAATGGGGGTAATGTATATAGATAAGATTTAATACATTAAAGGGGGTGGTATTTAAATTAAATTTAAATACTTAAGGAAAGTGAAATATATTTAATTAAATGAATAGAAGAATATAACAAATATAATTAATTAATTAAAATAAATTATAATGCTATGGGAATATTAATTAAATTAATATAAGGATGATTTTGGACGTCTACACATATTTACTCCCTGTGCTTTTCAATCAACTGTTCATGGATTCTCACTCTTTCCATCATCTTTCCCTTGAAGTAAATGAAGTATTCAGTCATTACTGAATCAAAGTTGTCACCTAGCGACTTGATAAGGTCACTAATTTGCAATGTGACTGGTTTGGTAGTGTCCCATTTCACTTTGTCAACTGAAGGAAAGTGTTCTTGAAAATAAAAGAATATACACATGATGAGTGAACCAAACTTACATGTGTTATTCTTTGCAGACCTGATTGTTGTCATATTCTCATCAAATTGCTTCCACAGGATCTCACATAGATCTATTTGTATTCCCTTCGTCACTATCTTGTAAGTTGTGCTTCTGTTGTTGTTGCTATGTTGTTTAGTCTACTAGCTTGGAAGATTTTGTAGCCTATCACACATGAACCGAACCTCAGTTCCTCATCGGTGATGGTGTTCACCTGAAGTCCTCTGTTATCCCACACAACATTGGTGAGTTTTTCAACTTCTGGCCGAGAGGGATGCTTGTGTGCCTTAGGTTTGTCGGTTATGGGGTAACTAGTTACATCATGTAACACATCCTTTGTGATATGCTTAGGTTCATCCAACCATAACTTCTAGTCATGCATTATGCTTAGAACTAACCTAATCCAGTCGATTTTGAAAACCCTTGGGAAATATAGGGCATTAGTTATCCCTTTTACTTGCAGATGCTTGTGTTCTTCTTTCAGGTTTCCTTGTTCATCACACAGCTTCTTGTAAGCTTGATCTATCTCCAAATCACCTATCTCAGCGATCTTGCAGTGAGTGTAGGACCTTACATCTTCTATCAGCAAAACCCTAGGTGGAATTTTTGAAAATGCGTTAGAAGCATCAGGTTGCGATGCAAAATTTGGGCATATCTTGTATTTAGGATCCACACAAGTGTTGTTCTTTATCATCTTAATAGCATTCTTCTTATCATTCTTCAATTTCATGGTTCTTGAAGTGGTTGTCATCGTGTTTTGAATTTAGGGCTTTTCCAAAAATAACAACAGAGTTCTTCAGTATGCTTGGTTCTTACTTTGATCCATGTGGCTGGTGAGTGATCTGTTTGGAGTGTGTTGGATTGAGTCGAGGTCACTCTGCTAAATTCTCTCTTATCACTCTATTTTCACTCTACTCTTTCTGCTCAAATTGCGTGTGCAGAATGAAGTGCTCCCATCGAGTATTTATAGACTTTTTCCCTAAGTCTGTCATAAATGCTCAACAACTCGTCGGGTCATGAAGACGAAGTTCATCGGGAAGACTTTCAAATAACATTCTCGGTGTTGACAAGATGCTCGGGATGGCTGTTAATATTGTTGCTTTCACCAACGGATATCGGTGTTGTGTTAAGACAACTTTATAACTTTACTTCCTTACCAACGGGTGTCGGGTTACATTAGTAACTTAGCCATTTTATGTGTTGACTGACAATTCTCAGTAAGTGTAAACAGCTCGTCCTTTTATGTTCACTGATGATTTTCAGTATGTGTTTACCGATAGAGTTGATTTCTCAGAATTGTAACAAGTAACATAATATGCATCTTTATTCATGCAGATATTGACTATCTATCAATTGTATAATGGAACTGATGCAAAATATGACTTGGTATAGTGTAGTTCCATACTTGTTCATCTTTAGGCGAGGGTGGTGATGTCACCAGATCCATAGGATGAGGTGTCACCTACTGCATTTCTTGGTCTAGCTTCCTCAATGGTTGAAGATTTCCTCCACATTTTCTTGATGTCTTCAATGGTGTTACCATTTGCAAAAGTGATGGTTTCTGTTATTCGGTCTCTGCAGTCCTTCTTTAGATGTCCAACCTTATGACAATGCAAACATGTCATTCCCAGGTTGTTCCAGCCTCTGGACCTTTTGGTCCATAATCTCTTGCAGTTTGTAGCTATGTGACCATATCTGTCACATGTTGTGCAGTTTATCCATGTATTGTAGTCCCAAATATATGAATTACCGACTCTTCTCGATTTATATGCATTTTCTTGATTTTTGGGTTTCCATGCTTCAATTTTTTTCATCCTGCATTCAAGAGATGTGTGCCCATGCATTTTTCAGGTGGGACAATACTTGTCCATATAGGTTTCCTTATTTGGTTATTTCACCTTTGATTTACATTCATGTGATTTATGTCCTTTCTTGTTGCAATTATAACAACGTCTAATGAATGTAAATGTGGATTTAGGAATACCTTTTTCTTTGCTCCTGCAGACATTTGAGGTGTTGCCTTGCTTTCCATGGTGATTGCATGTCATCTTCCTTGGTCTAGGATTGGTGTAGGGATCTTTTGGATCAGCTTCATTTGATGACTCTCCATGCTCCGTGTACCCTAGTCCAGTGTTGGTGTTGGGTTTTCTTTGTGCATTCAAGAATTCATCCATCCTTTTTGTACTCTCTCCATCTCTCTTAATCATGTCATTGTGTTGTTGTAGAATTCTAGCTTCATGCTTTAGTTTTTCATTCTTTTCTCTTAGTTCACCAATAATCTGTATTCTTTCAATGAGTTCTACATTCATTATGTTTGCTTCTTAACTCATAAGAATAATCTGATTAGTTACCTCATGGTGATGCTCTGTAACTCTTTGTATCTTAGACTCATTTTCTTGTAGCTTGTATGTGATCTTTCTTCTATCATCAATTGCTAGAGTTCTTTCTTGTTCAGCTTGCCTTGCATTGTTCATGACATCAATCATTCTTACCATATGTGTCTCTTGACCGATTTGCAGATATTTGACTTGTCCATCCAGATGTAGATTGATCTCAGTTAGGCTTGTGATGCTTTCTTTTGATGTATCTGATGCCTTGCTTGAATTTGATCCTGAAGACTCAAAGAAATCTGGAATCTCTTCTTCTTGATAATCTGTATCATTATAGCGAGATTCCATAGTCTTTCTTTCATCTGGCAGCTATCTCATATTGATTCTATCTTCTTTATATTGTTCATAGAACATCTGTATTTCAAGCTTTTTATTCTCAATATTTTTATCAAGTTTGTACTTCTCCATTGTATGATCTTTTATCTTAAGACTTTAAGCTTTCTAAGAAGAGACTTAGCTCTAAACCAATTGTTGGGATTAATGGGAAGTAGTACTGAGAGGGGAGGGGTGAATCAGTACCTCTAAAAAATTTAACACTTTTCACCTTTCATCATTAGTAAACAATCTTTACTATATTACCGACCATGTCTGATATTTTGTCTTATGCATGTAGTATTAATTCATAAACTTAATTGTATGCAATATTCATAGAAACATTCATGAAAGTAATAGACACATAACACAAGATATGATATCGCAGAAAACTCTTGTTAGGAAGTAAAAACTGTGGTGGGGATGACACCTACAAAACTTCACTATCTACAAAATGGAAGGGAGCCGGTAAAGGCTTACAATTGATCACTTCTGATGATCTACCCTATTAGGAGTATTAATGTGGAGACCTATTAGGATCTACTCTGTTAAGAGCTTTTAACAACACTAATAAAGTGTGTACTCGGTTAAGAGATTTACAATAGGACTGTTAAGTCCAACTTCCTTGAAAGGATTTCTTAAGTGTACCCCACTTGTTAGAATGTGTACAATATGTTTGACCTGACTGTATGCAATCTATAATCACTAATTACAGATCCTTTAAAGCTCACAGTATATGAATATCACCTATAGTGATTGATTAATACATTTTCCTGCTCGTCGGCAGCCTGTGTTCTTTTCTTGACAACTAATTTGATCTTTGTCTGTGTTGTTGCATGAATTCTCTTGTCTGATCCTTAGATGCTCTCAGTGGCTACAATCATCATCGAACAACATGTTCACAATTGATTGAGTATCTATTTATACAATTATTTTGACCTATTCTAGAATCATGCATTACAATGTTAACTCTAGATCCAAGGTATACAACTTGACCTTGATCCTTTAGTTTGCATATTTTAAATCAGTTAAACTGATAAAAACAATAATAATTACATTGCTTTCTCCACACGTAGTGGATTTAAAACAAATCAAGAAGCTAAATATAAAACTTCAATGATTTATCTGACGTGAAAAGTCAGATCCACTTTTTGCGGGATGTAACTGATGGTCGGTTCTTGATTGTCGGTGTGAAATGAAAGTCTGTCGGTGTTCCTTCATTGAACTGATTGTCGGGTTCCCTTCATCTATCGGGTTCCACTCTTGACTGTTTCGTCGGGTTGCACTGTTGGTTACTCGTCGGGTTCCCTTGTCCTTTTTTTCATCGAGTAACACTGAATAGTGTTTGATGGGATGCTTTGTACTTGGTGGTATCGGTAACCTTGGCATCGGGTAGTGATGTGCCATGTCTTTCGGTGTAGTATAAACCGATGGTGTTCATCTTGTTTTTCCTTGTATATACTAATGGAAAAATATAATGTCTTCATATATATGGTCACATCCATCATGAAATTAATAGAGGCCATAACGAGGACTAAGGGAGAAGAAAAAAGAAGCAGAAAATGGGAGATACAAGTCCCCACATACAAGGGCACAAGGAAAAATTTTCCTTCCCCAAACATTGCTAAAAGGGCCATCACAGATAAAGGATCCAAAGATAGATTCCAAGAAACCTTCTCCCCTCCAAAATATACAACACAACCCCATATTTATTCATTAATAAGCATATCCATGGTCATGCCCTCTCCTACACTAGAGCCGATGCCAATAAAGAGGGATATAGGTTCTATCTCTGGCATCAAGGAGGTAGCATGGCAACTCCTTGTGGCAATAGAAGCATTTCTTCTCCATCCAATGTCTCACCCTCTGAACCACCCACCATCTATAGAATCTTTTGCACCCTAACTACTGTCGCCTAGGGTTGAAGGGCCCATTCTTTTTTTATAATGTCTTACATGATTCTTAATAATATGTTGTTGTTTTGGATTCTATTTTTTGGTAGGTACTAAGTTTTGGCTTCTGTTTTTTGGTAGGTACTATGTTTATTGTTGTGTTGTTTTATACATTTTAGAGAAAGCAAGGCTTCATGTAGAAGCAAAAGTTGTTGAACTGGCTAGAATGCAAGCTGAAGCAGAGGCTACAGCTGAAGAAAAACAAAAGCTGGAAATTGAACGCGAGGCTACACATTTGGATTTACAACAAGTATAGGGGTTGAGATCTTGTGTTCACTTCTAGTTGTCACATGTTCTGCCAAAAAGTTTCAATTTTAAATTGAAAGTAATATTAACATTGAAGAATTGATAATATATTTTTATTGCTTTCTAAACCAATGACAGATGGAGAAAACTGTAGAAATTCATAAGAACTCTCAAATTATGAAGGATCCAGTTGTATTCCTGCAACCAAACAGGGCCTTAGGGTTTTCGCTACGAAGAGTTGTATGTTTAGGGTTTGTGTTTTAGCACAAACTTTATTTGTTTTGTCTTACATAGCTAATCAGTTGTTGTTGGTGAGTATTAGGTTTTTTAATACAGATTTAGAAGTGAGCGAATAATGTGTTACCTACTTGATAGATAAGTTCCACAACATGGTGAAGGAAAAAGTTGACTTGGGTGTACAAGTGAAGTAACATCGAAAAAAAGGGTTTGGTTGATATTACCAATTTGTCATTCTATGATTCTATGTATAGGAAAACTAGTAAAGTGTACTGGGAAACAAGTTGAATACAAAATGTGAACTAGATTTCTGATTTTAGGTGACTTTTCTCTTCAAGACATTGGGTAGTTAAAGCTATAAAGAATATTTGGAACTATCATACTACAATACTATTAAAATAAAAAAATGTTGCATTATTATAACATGGATGGAAGCTTTTGATAGGAATACTATGATGGGGGGCCAACATGTGAATAGTTCTACTCTACTCCTACTATTCGCAACGCCCCTTAGGGCCTCCCACCCAATAATAATAGAATAATAGGGCTCGATTCTATACATAACATGTCGATCCCTACCCTCCCTTTCAGGTTCTGGTGCCCCTACACTCCTACGCTCCTTCAAAGTTGTATCGACAAGCAAGCTTCTTAGGCTATTTTCCTTGAGATACCATTCAAGCTCAATGTTATAGATTCATAATTCTAATAGCATGAACAAAAATAAAAAACAAATGGCTTCCAAAGAGTAACCAATTTAAAAATTATTGGTATAAAACAAGATTATAAAATTCTACTTTTAACAAATTATTTTTGTTGTAGATCAATCTACATATTCCTCCACCACCCCTGCCACAATATCAAATAGAATTGTTTTGCCATGTCCTTTAGCTATATCACACATATTTTTTCCTTTTTATTTTGAGTTGTCAGCAAAACTGAGGTGAGGGAGGAATAAGATTTTGGGTAGATGATGAGGTAGAAGAGAAAGAGATGGTATGAGGATAGATGGAAAGATATAAAACTTTGACTTCATTTCAGACAATTTTTGGCTTGTCTTGTGACCTTTTTGCTTTTATCAAAACTCAAACTCGTATGATAGTTATCAACAAATGAATCTAGTAAATTTATGTATATTAACTTATTACAAAAGTTCAAGATTCAATTTCATTAAAAAGAAGATTTATCAGCATTTTTCCATGAATTTTTCAATCAATTTGCAAATACTTATATGAAAATCAATAGAAACTTTTCAAGTATTTTATTAATTGGATTTTAAAAATAAAAATATTATATTTTCCAAATATGGGAAAAAAGAAGTTATAACCTATCAATGGAAAATAAGTAGGAGGTGACATAAACACTGAAGGAAAACCCCTAAAAATAATCTACTACTTCAAATCCAATATGTATGTTTATAAGTAATATTGTCTACAAGTGTGCTAATTGGCTGGGAAAAGATCTACACTTATGTTAGAAATAGAAACTAGGAAAGAAAGAAAGAAGGGAAGGAATGAGCCCTAAAATTATGAAACAACATAAATGCTCAAATTTGCATTAATATTTAGTGCTTATAAGAAAGAACAAATACCCAGCTTGTGAGCTGGTAATACCAAGTGTGTACCATCAGAAATAACATTTGATTCAAAGCCACTTACTATTAAGTGAGTATGGACCTGGTTGCCTTGTTCCAAAGCTGCTAAATTGGCACATTCACTAAGAGCACTGGCAATAGTGAACTGATTGCAGTAGCGCATCTCTTGTTGGATAGAGAGATGATAAATCTCTGAATTAATTACGATCGTGGGTTTGGCAAATATCAGATTAAAAGATTTGTGGAAATGGCATCCATGTCACACCCACTCAAAGTCTTAGACTCTCCATTATACAGATATTAAAGTGATGAAAACTCACTAATATACGAATAGTTAAGGACTTCCTTTCCTAGAATAAAGTCGAGTAAATCATAAAAGATGTTAAACTTACTAAATGTTGAATGACAATATGGATTCTAAAGATCACCCAACTAAATAAAAAATGAGGTTCCAATTACATTGGGTTTTAGAAAGTTGATAGAAGAATATTTAAATTGGTTAATTATTATCATGGTTTTTGTTTCTTTATAATATGGTTCCATCCACCTACATGTCCACAGCTGTGTTTTTCTTCTCTCTCCATTCAAGAAAGACACCCTATTTTTGTTCAACAAAATTTGTTCTCTGAAATGCACATATTTTTCTTGCCTCTATAAATACAATAAAATACCAGTTGAGAGATTATGAAAAGAAAACTCATCACTTTAGGAGATTGGAAGCACAAGATACTCAAATTAAAGAATATTTAGGTTCAAAATAAAATATCTTTAAGACTAATACTCTGAATTTCTATCATTTGTGTTCTTAACTTGCTCAAACACCAACCACCACTACTTTCATTCTACATCCAACAAGCTTCAAATTGGCATCCACGTCACTTATAGATTCAACATACAACAAATTACCAAGTTGCAACATTTAGCAAAATGATGGGAAACTCAGGTCCTTCTCTACAGAATCAGCCTAAATCTGCTCTAAGGTCTCTCTCCTAGACCTCCTAGGGTACTTTCAAACCCTAACCTGAAGTAAGTCACTAAGAACTTCACTTCCTTCTCTAGACCCAGTTCCCAACGACAAGTTATTCTTCCACAGTCGGTGAACCTACAAGGATAAATTCATTTTGACTAAACAACTCGTTCAGTCAATGCACTCACAACATATCTCGCACTTTCTTCCCTAGCCGGAGTATTACCAAGCTCGCCTAGGGTAAGAGCTCCAAAATCATGACTATCGCTTCTCCTACTAGAAACAAAGAAAAGAAGACTATATACAGGGGCTCCTCTCAAATTCCATCTAGGCACATGGTTCTCACTATAGATTCAAGAACCTCGAGAAGCCATTTAATATTTACAACCCAGAACGGTTCAGAAACTTACAACTTGCAAAACAAAAACAAAAGGCTAAACTATTTGCACACAAAGTAAACAAAAATGATTAAACACACAACCTGCAACTTTTCATTAACTAGAAAATAAGAAAACCATACAAAACATCCAACTCCTCTGACCGCTCTTTTTTTCAACTCTTCCTTTTCCAACCTCTCTAAATGAAGGCTTCAAAGATCTTTTATAATCTTCCCATCATTGGAACAGCCCTAACTGCTGACTCAAGTCAAAAGCATCTTTTCAGGAACCGTTACAACTGACCATAGTGTCCACTAAAGACAAGATCTGCATTTCCTGGGCAGTTGTAACTAATTTTACCAAGCAACAGTAATACATACTGAGTATCAGTAATACCGAGCACATTAGTACCAAGACACTGATTGTGAACCACCAACCACATTAAAAAATTGCACTTGGGCCATGAGAATTGTACCAAACTTGTTTCCACCAAGGAAATTGAATGTCCCCAAAAGTCTGCCACACCAACTCAACATAACCTGCAAAAATAGAAAACTTTCCAGACAAATCACTATTTGCCCAAGCTAGAACATCATTCCCAGCTAAGGAGTGCACTCTCGAGACTCTAGAATCTAAGCCAGTTGCTGCTTATCTTCCTCATATCCTCCTGGAGGGGATTCAAAAGGATGTTTCCAACAAAAATGAACTGCCAACCCACAATTATGGAGAATCTTATAATGGTCAACAATGTCCTAGCCAGCAACAGTAAAGGTATCACAAAGGGCCTGAAGGTGGTGATGAGTAGAAAGGAATAGAAGGATGACCGTCCCAAGAATCCAGCCAAAAGAGAGCTTGAGATCTATGACAAATCCAAAAGAGACCATTCTTTACCAACTGAGCCCCAAGTTTCAAAGTGTTCCAAATCATAGAACCTCTTCCTAACAAAGGAAAGCGGGGAACATCAAACACATTAACACTTGGAAGATACTTAAGAGTGAGAGTACGGACCCAAAGCTGATGTTGGCTAGTGCACCAGCGCCAATATAAATTAGTAGCAAGAACTTGTCCATTTAAAATAGCATAGTGTAAGCCAAGGTCGCCCTCATTCTTAGTTCTTCACACAGTTTCCCACTTAACAAGGCTCCATTTAGCAGTCGATAAATTCCCACTCCAAAGAAATTGACGAAAGAGGACATCGAATTCCTGAAGAAAATACATGGGAGCAGCCTGAACAAAACATTTGTATATAGGAAGAGCTTGAATAGCCAACTTTAGAAGAGTCAAATGAACAGTAGTAGATAACCAATGGTGAGTCCAATGATTAACCTTCTGACGCGGCTTGCCAAGTAAAGTCTACCAAGATGACTTGGGGTGTCTACCAACCAGTAAGAGGAATGACCAAATAAACAAAGGGAAGAGACGCAATGACGCAATCTGGAACCGCAAAATGTCAGCAATACGCCTTTGAATGGCCTGAAGGGTATTGAAGAAGAAAATGAAGGATTTATGCTCATTGACTTTCTGACATGAAGTTGCAAGGTAAACATCCAAGGCTTGCCTAAAAGATTCAGTTTCTCGAAGAGGAGACAATCCCATAAGAGACGAGTCATCCACAAACTGGAGATGTGAGAGTTGTGGCAAGCCATTGCCCCATTGCCACCCATGAATTAAACCCTGAGCAACACGAAATTTTAGAAAATGGCCCAGAGCCTTAGCCAAAATAATAAACAGGTAAGGGGAAAGAGGATCCCCTTGGCGAAGGCCTCTAGAAGCACCAAAAGGCTTTGAAGGTTCTCCATTCACAATAACTAAAAAAGAAGCAGAAGTAGCACAACTCATAGTCCAACTCACCCATGTTGCACTAAAACAAAAGGTGAAGAGAATTTTCTGAAGAAAACTTCATTTGACTTTGTCATAAGCCTTGGCCATGTCCAATTTAATGAACATAGATCTCTCCTTTGAGGTTTTCATAGAGTGAATAACCTTAGAAGCCACCACCACCCCATCCATAATATGTTTACCAGCCACAAAACCCCTTTGTTCCTCAAAGATCACCACAAGATGACAAGTTTTGAGCCTCTCTGCAATCAATTTAGTGATAATCTTATACACCATATTACAAAGAGTAATAGGTAGCCGAAAAAATTCAAGTTTTTCAACACCTCCCTTTTTGGGAATGAGAATCAAGAAGGTGGAATTCAAGGCTTGAAGGATCTGCTTATTACAAAACCTCTAATAGATCCAGATTGAGAATATCCCAAAACTCCTGAAAAAGTTCAACAACGAAACCATATGGGCCCAGAGCTTTTACCTTGTTCATCCCAAAAACAACCTCTTCTAATTTAGGTAGCAGAATTGGACAATTTGGTGATAAGAGAGGGAATGCAAGAAAGGATCAAAATCTCCTCTACAGCAGCAGGGGGAATCTTCAATAAAAAAAAAGTAGATTAAAACTAACGAGCCTCGCAAGGCATAACCAACAGAAAAGAGATCTGAAGCCCTTCAGAGGTAACAAGAGAGGAAATAAACCCCTTATTATGATGAGCTTGAACAGAATGATGAAAGAAAGCATTATTTGTATCCTCATCTTGCAGCCAATCAATCTGAGACTTATGTTTCCAATAAATTTCCTCCCGAAGTTCCCATTCCTCCACAGCTTGCATGGCTTGGGATTCAGCTTTTTGAAGAGCATCTGAAAATCCAAAATCCTGAAATTGGCGAGTAATCACTGCAAGACAGTCAAGAGCATTCCTCTTTCTAGATTGAAGGTTACCGATACAGGACGTATTCCATCTCTTAAGGTGATATTTGACATATTGAAGTTTCTTCACAAAGACCAACATAGTTGTCATAAGAAGGGTCACCCTCTCTCCACCACTTAGCCACTAAATCATGCAGCAAGGAGTCCCAAAGCCACATAAGCTGAATTTTAAAAGGAGAATTCTTTGGACCAGCAAAAAGAGCAGAGAATTTAATTGGTCAGTGATCAAAACCTCTCCAATCAAGAATTTTAGAACTAGTAACCAAGCCACTACCAACCCAAAACGGGAGACAAGAAACCTATCCAGTCGTTTAGATATCCCCTCCTGTCCACTCCGTCCCAAGTGAAAGTCTCATTAGAAGGCTTGACATCCACTAAAGTAAGAGAATCCACCTGAGCTGGAAAAAGATCAGAGGTTGGACCTAACCTAGGCAGCCCCCCTCTTTTCTCATCCAAACTCAACACAGAATTAAAATCACCATCTAAGATACAAGGAAGATAAGGAGCGCATGACCAGACATATCTTATGTGAGCCCAAAGCTAGATTTTACCACGGATGTCAATTGGAGCATATACATTAGTGATTAGAATAGTCTCACCAAAATCCAAAGAAGTAGCAATTGTAGAAATAGAAGAATGACTAGAAATCCACCAAAGGGGAGCAATCTTGTGTGAATCCCAAAAAACTCCAGAATTACCTTGAGAACCAATGCACTGGCACTGACCAAAATACCAAATATGAGAGCCATAGTGAATCATGTCATCAACATAAACCTTAGTCTCCTGAACAAAGAAGATGCCTGGTGAATGAGCTGCAACAAAATCATGAATAACCTTTTGTCGAGGGATGGTATTCAACCCCTTAACATTCCAAGAAAGAACATAATCATTGAGAAGATTGGGAGACGTGGACATCAATGGGCTTAATAGCCCTAGATTCCACTAACAAATCCCTAGTAGATTTAATCTTCATTTTATCCTTCTTACGTCCACTTTTAGAATTATTATCATATGAGACTTTCTTATGAGGGTGTTGCTGCAAACCCAAACCCAACGATGAGCCTTGCCCCTTGTTAGCCAACAACACTTCCTTAGCCAAATCTGCTAGAACAATGTCATTCTTTAAGTTAATGGGACCACAGGGAACCCCCAACGCAGGGATAGAAAAAGAACCATCCTGCTACGGTCCATCATACTGACTCAGAATAGGGAGCTTATGCTCTTACAGAATGTCCATACCTACTATAGTCGCCCCGGAAGAAACAACTGGAATCCCTTCCTCCAAGGCCATAGTGTCTAAGACCACAAAATGATTAAAGTTGTCATTGAGCTTCCTATCCTTAAAGGATCTCTTTTGGCCTCTCCCCTTGGCACGGGGTTTAACAAACATGAAATCGTTCTTATTTGGGTCATTTGTGTGCGTAGGGGCCATACCCCTTATCTCTTTTATCTGCCTCTGGAACTGGAGGAGGAGAGCCACCAACAAAAGTACTAGCATTCTTACTAACTCGAGGACATTGACATTGGAGATGACCATACTTATGACAAACCCAACAACAAAAAGGGAGAGACTCGTAATCAAGTTGTTGAATCCATGAAGCAAAGCCCAAACAAATTTCCAAAGAATCTGACAATGGATTATTTAAGTCAATCTCAACACAGATGTGAGCAAAAGAAATTACCTTTTTATCCTGGGTTTGTTGAGCAATTGCAATAGGCTTACCAAGCAAAACAACAATCTGTTTCAAAATATCTTCTCCCCAAAACTCAAGAGGAAGCCTTGGCAAACGAACACACACATGAACCTTTGAAGGCATCTCTTCCACTAAATTAAACCCTGCATGCCAGGGGGTTTGACAAATAATCTCACATGGTTATGAAAATATGGTCCTCCCTCAAAAACATGATTCCTATCCGCCATGTTTGTAAAGACAACCAGGAAATAGTTGTTCCCAGCTAGCATAATCTCCAAATCACCTTCGATCTGCCATGTACAGCGAATCCATGCTTCAAGTGCCTACAAAGAAATGTGGATTCTGAGGAATTTACAAACCAATGCATGTCGGCTCCAATAATCTACATCCTCCATAGCCGATTCAGGAGGAATTACCATGACCAAACAATCATGGTTGCATGGAAGACAATCATTCACCTTTTTTAGTTTAGAGCTCTCCCCTATATAAAATGAATTAGACTAATGTGTGTGCATTTCGAAAGAAGACCCAAGATGTTGCTCGGAGCCAGCAACCACCGAGCAACTGGAAACCCGAGGCTCCCCCATTAAGACTTCAAAAACTCCCTGCAAACAAACCCTGCATAATCCCTTCAAACACTGCCACTGAAAACCCCAAAGCCCGCAAACAAGAAAACCCACCCCCTACGAACATGACGAACTCCCCCAACACTGCGCGCTCAGAACCCCACATCGATCGCACAAAGCACAGGGTCGTTGTTCGCCACTTTTGTCGCACTCTCCATTCACATCCTCAATTTCCAAAGGTTTAGACATATCATGAGAATCATTCATAATAAACATATTTACTAAATTGCATCATGTCAGGAAAAGGTGTTTAAAAGTAGAACATGCTTAATTTATCAAGCACTTAATTATCTATATCCATAGAAGAGATATGCACCACTTAAGAATCATAGATGGCTATATTAAGAGTATCCAATGGAGAAGAAAAAGTGATGATTAAATTTCAAAATGAAGAGAATGTACATATGTGATGATACAATGTTTTTGTGGGCAATGTGATCTCATTTGTATGCTAATATCAAAAGTGAGCCAAGAATAAAATGATCACATATCACAAATTGTATAAACATGTCAAAAAGACTAATAGAGGCATAAGTGGGAGCCAAAGATAGATGACCATGAGAGATCATTGTGTCACAATAGAAATATATTCTATTCAAATGTAAATAAGGTTAGGGCTCACAAGAATATGCAATAAAATCCCAAAAGCTTATAAAAAGAAGAAAATAGACCTAGGAGTGATGTACAATATGCTATAAATTAGAATAACAATCAAAGATTATACCTAAAATGAAGCCTAATTGGTAGTTGATGGTATTCAATAGTAGGTAGGGTGGACAAAAGTTGTGTATCACATAGTAAAGAACAAAAGCTAGGGGGAAATATATGTGAATAAAATAACACAGAATAATTATAGCTAAATTTAAAAGATATTTGAAATCAATAAAATAACAAAGAATAATTATAGCTAAATTTGAAAGTTATAAATATCGATCTAAAATCCTAAAATAGTGAAGGCATAAACCTTAATGAAAAACCTTAGGTGATGTAAAGATCATATAGTTCACAATATATGTTTTCATAAAACTATGCATGAATTTTCAGCTCAACGTTTAGAATCATACTCGGTTCATCATTAGGAAGAAAATATGATATGGATTAACCAAAAATATAAAGACAAATATCATTTTCCTTAATGTTAATTTAGGCTAGTTTAATAAAAGTGTATAGTTAGACATAAAATTAGCCTAAGATTAAATCAACGGACAAATGCGAATATAATTGATCAATTAATATTATTTTAGAAATCAAATTTGATGGATAAGAGAACTTAGTTCTAGGAACAATGATGAATTTTTTTGATGTGGCTCAAATTTGAGTGGCTAGGTACATTAAAAAAAAGAAGTGCCCCTCTATATAAACTATTTGAGATTCTATGAAAATGTAAAAGTTATTGCAAGTCAAACTTGTAATTTTGGGCTAGTTACACACAATATGGATATGCAAATCTACTATGTAACCCCAAGGATAAACATTTTTGACATGCTTAACCTTAACATTAGTTAGAGTTGGTAATTTCTATTAATTAAGATTTGGGGTGCGCCCCTATATAGTTAAGCCTATATAAATAGGATGGAGATGTTTCTCTCAAACTATCATATCATCAAATATTCAATTCATGTATTTTTATATGATTATTGGAGAACACCCTTTTGAAATAGTCTATTACATTTTTTGTTTTAACCTATATTTCCATGAAATATCATAACAAAATACTTCGCAAAAATTATCGGACCACACAAACCAAGTTTTGCAATGTTGGCCCTCTTAATTGGATCAACATTATTAGTCATAGAAATTACTAAGGACGACAATCTAAAACAATGCAAATTATCAAGAGGACTTTAATGCGTGTTAGATTCTTTTTAGTGCTCAAACTGATTCTCTTTTAAAATGCTTCAACATTTTTCCCTTGATGATTGATGATAATGAACGTAGACTGGGGATTTAAATCACCAAGAAACAGTAACAAATCACAAGAAATGTGAACAAAGTTAATTCGTGGTGGAAATAACATGTGAAAGACTAAACAAAATATGACTGAGTTTCAAGGTCCGATTTTTATGGGGTATGATTGAGTAAGGACAAAAAAAATATGGTAATTCAGAATTGGAGAATTAATGTCAAGAGTGGTATAATAAGCACAATATATTTCAAAAGTATGAAAAATATTTGCAAACATAGATATGATATGGTTAGATGTACGAGAAGAGCATAGATGGAGAGGTGTAGTAGATCAAGGAAGGAGCCAACCTTGTACAAAAGCTTGACATGTGTTAATATGCAGTTGTATTAAGTCGTTTCATTAAAATCAGCCCACATCTAAAAGGTTTCTTATCTATTCATTTTGGTAGTCAACACGACATCATATTCAGCTTAAACTTAGTAAAGTGCATTTTGGATAGGGACTTGAATTTGAACGAGGAAAAAATTTAAAAACTAAGGTGTCACTTAATGCAATAAGTTCTGCACCTAAAAGTAAATTTTAAACACCACCACTAATAACGCTTTTCCGACAAATTAATAGAAATTTCAAATACTTTATGAAAACATGCTTTTTCCCACCAGATTGCTATAACCCAAAACAAAGAGACTTGAGATGGACAAATTATTGTAATCTTCTTCATTTGACTGCTAAACAAACTTATTTGAAATCCATAGACTCGGAGACTTCCTTTAAATTTGTATAGATTTCAGCTGAAGTGAATAATCTTTAAAAATTCACCAGTATGCCAAAACTAAGATTTGCTTGCAGATAGGGCAGGAATATGGCTGCATCTTTATAGCCTTGCAAGACTCGTAGTCTCAATATAGTAACGAAAGACTCTAGTCTCGACGCAGCAGTTATGGTAAGTAAACTTCTGTCATTTATTTTATTATGTGGTATGATTCTAGTATCTACTATAAAAATGTACAATTAATCATATTTATCTATTAATGCCGATCACGTAAACAAGAAAACTATTGCGTCTATTCAATCATTTCATATTGTATTAAACAATATAATACTGAATAGAAGCACGGCAATGTTGACTAAAGTGAAGGTGCAAGATTTTCACAAAATTTATTTTGTCCCCAGTGATAGTATTGTGAGTACAGATTATTCTCGCTGTGAAATTATTGGTCTCATGTACATTCTTCCCATGACATTGAAATTATTGGTCTCATGTACATTCTTCCCATGACATTCTTAGACTGTCATATGCATATTCTTAGAATAGGTAACAAGTTCTTGACAATTTTCTCCTCTTTTCCAAGTCATTCTTCAACACACGTATTTTTACAAATCTCATTGACCTGCATGGACATTTTTGGACATTAAATTTTTTTAATTAAACATATGATATAAAATATTACAGAAGGAAGAAAAATGGCCAACTTTATAGCTCTGACCTGCACTCTGAAATTCTTTTGTTTTTGCCATCGTTGCTTTCCGTACTTGCTCATATTTCAATGCTCAATATGCTCAACTCAACTAATTAAGTTATAATCGATTCACTGATTCATGTCTCCTGCCTACTCAATAGCAATTTACTACTCGTGTCTCCTGTTTACTTCTCAATATCCAAAGAAGATGCAGATTGATATCAGTTTTCATATCAAATTCAGGACCCAATAATCAATGTACGGAATTATGGGAGTTTATTTTCATTTGGATTTCTCCTGTCCGGCGCATTTTGATTCATAAAGATATACTGGTAACCAAATCAACAAAATATTAATGAATTAAAAATGACCACAGCATATCCAGATGCATATTATTCCACGGGAAAAGGTATGTTGGCCATAATAAGGCAGGGAATTCATAAACACTACAAAGTAAACCAGAAACACATCCATCAACATAAGAATGTTTGTAGGGTATGTTTATATATCATGTAGTAGATTGCTTCCCTACATATTATATTGGATGGAAGAGATCTACATTAATGATTCTTAACAGCACCAGCATCTGAAAAAATGAAGATTTTGTTAATGTCAGAGAGCTACATCATTTTTTCTCTCCAGTACTCTAAAACTATTCCTTAAGACATTGATTTCAAATATCGTGTTATGGTAAAGCAGATCCTCCATTATTATAATTTTGCAGAAAGCTTATAATCTTGCAGCAAGCCAGGACACTTCTTTCTTTCCTTTTTTTGGAAACTTGTTAAGGTTAGCATGTTTATAGGTTCATTTTAAAAGTAAGAATTTCCTCAGTGACTGAATTTTAGATCAGTTGCTTTAATAAGAAGACATTTTCCAAAGCTTTATTGACAACATGCATAGTTCATGTTGAACACTTATAGTAAGCTACTACAAAGTTTGTTTTTGGGTGCTGTCATTAAAACATTTTGCATGTTTCTATTTATTTTGCATTAACATATCCATATTCAAGCAAACCAATTTATTTTTGTTGTGTGTTGATCAATTGAATGTGTCTACACTCCTTGATGATAGTAAGACATAAACAAGCCAAGAAAAGTATCTATGGTTAGGCAATTTTGTTTCAGTGTAAAGAACTATTTGGTAATGGAAAATGAAAATGGCTTTCATTGTTAGATGGATGTGAGACTGCAAACATACTTGTATATAGGCCAGCGGAGAGTTGGGGGAATCTTACCCCATGACACAAAACAATGCCAATAGATTGTATGACCAGTATAGGTTATATGATCAGTATATTAAAAGAGGTATTAACCATGAAAATTGTAGCATTTTGGACAGGCCTATGATGTCCTGGCCTAAATTCTGCAGTGGTGCAGATTTCCATTGGGCGTGTGCCCAGAGCTGGGACCCACCCACTATTGGGTAGCCACATACAGGACAGGAACCACAGTGGGATGAAAACCCCTCTTAACATCGGTGGGCAACATTCACTATAAGTCTGAACTTTTAGCATAGCAGTTGCCTTGTTTGGTATCAGAGCCAAGGTCTCAAGGTCGAGCCCTGCAGAGTGTGGTGGACTGTGATGTCCCAACTTATTTGCTGTGGTGTAGACTCCCTCTGAGCATGTACCTAGTATCCCAGTCTTAATGCTAGTGAGCGCCATTCAATATCAGTCTGAGCTTTTGGCATAGTGGCTGCCTTGCTTAAATTTTGAGCTACAAATTATATACAGGTCAGATGAGCAGCAATATTTTAACAATTGCATTACTCAAAGGAACTACAAGGTCAAATAACCGACTTCACACTGTGAAGTGCCCTTTTCTTCTATTAATGGTAAACATGAAAAATGAGCAAGTCTGCAGATATAAAATGCCCAGGTACAAATGCCATTAGATATCTATGGCATCAACACTCCTAATTTCAACAATATAAAAACCACACAACTGAGTCAAAAAATGGAACCTGTGCAATCTTCCTGATATTCGTGACCTATTTTCCTTGCGTAGCATCCCATTAGAATCTGTGAGACCTGGCAGTAAGGGCGTGTTATGGTATAGGAGTAAATGTTGACCTGGAGTCCAATGCTAGCTCCTCGAAGTTTTGTTTCCTCTCTTTAAATAGTCTTTTCTATCCTGCACTATTGAAGCCTGGAAACCCTAGGTGTTGTCCTAGAAACGGCATCCAACCAACCACTCTAGTTGCAGCTCCAATAAATGTACTTTAAATGATGATAGAATCTCTCCACTTGGTGCTCAAGTCAGAGATGAACCCCACTATTAGTGACCAGTGATTGATAATGCCACGAGTTGTCACTGAATTGGTTTGCCGCCCTTGAAGTGAGTGAATTACAGATTTAAACCTACAAACTGCTTGAGGAATGAGATTGAATGTAAGGAAGGCTGGAGGAAGGTTTTTGTCCACCTTAGAAGGTTGCAATCTAGGGTTTTCATACCATATTGCATACAGGAATTGTAAACACAGGTCAATTCTTCATAAGCTGTCTCTAAAAGGCACCTAAGATAGCTCTATACTCAAATGCCTTAACAAAGACAGGTCAACGTCCAAATGAAGGAAATTTTCAAATTTTAATTTTAAAAATTGTTATAACTATTAATTAAAATTGTTATTATTATTAATAATTATAATAGTATTATTGTTATATATAGTTTAATATTTAAATTTATTTTTAGAATTAGTGTTAATAAACATTGTTATTTATTAATTAGAAATGCCCTAGTCGGCTGCCCTACAAGGAAATGACAGTCCTCCCCTCCCAAATTTTGCTTGTCCTCAAGCAATGTCAGTTCCAAAAGCTCATTCCACTTCAAGTCAATGTTGCCCTTCAATCCTGGGTGCCACTCTAGTAGAATTCTAGGGACTTCTTAGGATGGTTTGTTTATTCTCAAATGTGAGCCTTACAAACCATTACAAGAGTCATTTGTCTCCAGAATAATATGTGTGTCACGCCAACTCCTGTGCTAGACGAATGTTTTGTGGCCAAATTTCCCACACTAGAAAAACTACAACTCAAAACAAGGACCTTTCTACTGGAAGTATTTGGCAAGTCCATTAACTGATCTACCTTACCTTCACACCCTCTATTTCCAAATATTGAATAAATCAATCCTTCACCAGCTGTAACTCTTAAACACCATGACACATTTGGATGGAGCTGCAACAGTTCATACTGATACTTGAATTCAAATATTATTCCAACTGTGTTTGCAACTCTTCGTCTGCAGCATCATTTCCCATAGCTTGACTCTCAAAAATGAGTTTCTTCAAACTGCAAGTAAGAGATTTTTATTCAAGCAGAAAATTGCATTCAGCATCACCATTACCATCAGCATCAATGTGTCCAAGTCACTTAAGTACTCTTGAGCAATTTCTTAATTCGTCCCTAAACTTATGAAGCCAAGACTAGTGCATCTTAAAAAAAAGTTGTTAAGCTTATTATTTCATTCTGCTTTTCTTTGAAAGGACTTGTAATGGTTCTCATCCTGTTTAGTTTTATGCATTGGATATCAAAGCAATTTTTGCTCAATCTCTTCTACTTCCCTTGCATTCTCACAATCATCAATACTCGTATCCTCAATAGGATCAAGCATTGGGAATCCTTCTAGAAATCGTTTCTCTTGTTCATGCACTGACATAAGGACACACTGTCTTGTTTCTGGTGGCTGCAGATCCAGGCGAATAGCAATCCTCAACGCACTGAGAGCATATGAGTGGCCACTGAACAGACACCACATGCATTTCACCATTTTTTCCAGAAAGAGTAGGACGTTGCATGGGACAAGGACCATTACTTGTCATGGTAGGAATATTGTGTAGAAGAGTGTCCACTATGTAACTACTAGTCTAACTAGTCAGTGTTGTAGAAGGAAACATCCCAAATGTTGGTTGCTTTTTCACTGCATCAACAATTAATTCCCATCCCCATTCAACAACACCCTCTCTTACTGTTGTGACCTTTTCATACCATTGCCCCATTGCAAATGGGGACCCCTCTTTTTGCTTGGCAGTAGAGTAGTTGGTCTAGTCTAGATCTGGCAATGATTTTTGAGGCCTCAAGGTCAATGAAATGTAAGGTTTGAGCAACTCTAGATGAAAGTAGTTGCCCAATTGCAAGTTTGAACCATGAAATGAGTGAAGTTGTCAAGTGGATCCAGCCCTTAGTGAAAATATTGGTCTGGCTTTGAGTGGAATTTCTTTGCACTTAAGTAATTCAAGACCTTGACCAAATTGGCAAATTAAGATTCGCAAAATGATGAAAATGCTCAAATTTTGGCTAAGTGTTGTTCTGATTTCACATTAACAACAATAACAACCTGCAAATGACACTTATGCAATTTCCAATCAAGGAAGGGGATTTATGTTTCAGTAATGAAACTCTGATAGGAATGGTCAAAATGTTGACCTGGATTGAAAGGAGGAAGTCTAAACAAACGAAGGTGAAGAAAGATGAGTTTGCACAATGAAATGCAAAACTTGGCTTGTATCTAATTACCTTAATGGAAATTTCCAAGCCTAGATCAGATCCCGACCTTGACTTGGAACAAATTTCCAAGGTCAGGTTGGAATCCGACCTTGACTTGGGAAAAAATCATCAAACATCATGATCTTCTCCTTAAAACAAAATGAAATTCCAAGCTTCTAACATGAACTCTGGTTCCTTTCAAGGAAATTCGATCTGATTTCAAGATTTGCAACATGAAGAGGAAATGAAATCAGATTTGCAATTGGAAAATGAAACCAAAACAAGAAGGCAAGGCACAGCCTATATTTGACCAAGGTGAAAACAAAGAAAGAACTCAGATCAACAAGGATAAAAAACAAAGATTTCAAGACTAAGTTGCCAGAAATGTTAGCTAAGACTTAGTAAAAATGTGAATGCCTTAATGTGGTTTTCCAAGGGCAGGTCAGAATCCGACATGGCCTTTGAAATAAATTCCAAGATGTTCATGATTTCCACCCAGGTGTTGGATGTGTTTTCCAAGCGCTAAACCAAAATAGATGCATTCAAGATCAAAAAACAGAGGTGTGATGAAGAAATCAGGGCATTTTGACATGAAAATTCGAATATTTGTAATCAGATCTGAGTTTATCAGAGAAGGTAACCATGTGAAGGAAGGAGAAAGTCAATTGGCAAGTGAAGAAATTATGCAACCAAGTCAAGAACTTGATGTGAGTGGAGAAGCCAAATGAAAATCAAATAGTTGGAGGAATTGAGTTTTGAAAGAATTTGAAAAACCAAAGTAGAAATTGCTATTATTTTGAACAGATGAATAACTTAGCAACTTTGGATCAATTCCAAAAGGTTATGTGATTTCCACCTCCTTTTGCAAACATTTTCAAGCGGGCCTCAAGTTGTTAAACAAGTTACAAATTCGATCATAAACAAGACAAGTTGGCTAGAGGAGTAAATTGATAACAAATTCAAACACAATTATCGAAGTCGGCCTTGACTAAGGAAAATAAGCTAGGGTGCTCGTTCGGGTCCGGGTTCGAGTTTGAGTTCGAAGGACCGGTTCGCCGGTACGGCAAAATTTTGAAAAGGGATTTGGGTTCAGGTTCGTTTTTACAAAAAAATGTAAATTTTATATTTATATATAAATATATATACACATATTTATGCAGCCTAGAAGCATGAGTTAAGATTAGAATGTCACATAGTATCATAAAAACATTTAAACAACAAAAACACTTGTAAACATAGCATCATGAATCATGATCATACCATCATATACTTCAAGTTCAAGTTCAACATCAAAGATTCAAAAGATTAAAATTAAATCATAATATCAGTTCAAGTATCATTGTTTGAAGTTCAACTAATGGATTAATAATTTATTGATATTCTTCTTCTTCATCATCATCATCTTCTATATGGAGCCTAATAAGACTCGAAGGTTAATTTTTCCCCACTTTTATCAATGCAATTTCCACCCCAAATTATTAAATGGGGGTCTAGGGGCAGTGCCCCTTGTGCGCTCCCAGGTTCGGCGATGTCAAAAATTTGGGTTGTGGACGTCAAAACTTTATAAAATATGCCAAAAAAAGTCGCTTAAATTCTGTCCGTGGGCAAAAATTCGCTGGAGTTCGCACCAAGTTTGCCGTTTTGCGCAAAGTTCACTCGGGTTCGAACTTGGCAAAGGCTGGTTCGAACTTGGTCCTGTGGACCGGACCCCGCCCGGACCCGGACTACCAACCAGTTCGAACTTGGCTTGGTCTGAGGGGGTCTAGGGACAAACTGGACTTCCTAGAAAATAAGTAAATTACAATTCAAATTTACCCCCCAATCAGGTTGGCCATCTGGAAAGACATGTCCTTTGGATTGAAGTGCATATAAATGAGTTGAAAACCCTCATTCAAACATCAATTCAATGCAATTCTAAAAAGAGCAGAGCAGATCACAAATTGTGAGAAGTGGGAAGGAGGAAGAAAGATCAAAACCAGGTTCTTTAGAATTTTGATCAGGTAGGGGAATGTAATCAAAGTTTGCAATGTTAAGTTCTTGAGTTCAAGCAGATAACTAAATGTTTTTCAAGGGAAATTAAATGATTTAGGCACAGAAAATGGCAATAAGAAGTTAGAAATCAGAACTTGGGCTAAAATCAGAATTTAGTGGTTTTAGGATTGCATGATGAAATCAATTGAAATAAGGTTCTAGAGATGGGAAATTTTCGAAAAAAAGTCATGTAGAATCTCAAGAACTTAAGAACTCAATAGGCATACTGGAGCTCATTCGAATTAGAAATTGCAAGGATAAAAAGTTTTATGTAGCAAGTTAGAAGTAAAATGAAAATGATATATCTTTGACAATTCTTCTTGTTTTGCAAGGAAATGGAGAAATAAAGTTCCAGGCTAGGAAGGAGCCAAATCTAAGCGAAAGATGGCTTACAAAAATTGAGAGGGCAAGCAAGATGATGTTCGAGGTCAAGTTTTTCATATGCAAGGGTGATTCAAACACCAAGATTGACCTAGGAGCACCAACAAGGCATTTGCAAGTCATTCACCAAGTTAGCAAAAGATTAGAAGTTGGAAATCCATATGTGAAATGGAAGTGCACGTGCAATGGCAAAAACAACAACCCTATTTGAGGAAAGGAGAAAATCAAGTTCAAGTCAAGAAGCAAGATCAAGGCCAAGACATCAAGTAAAGAACTATTTCAAGTACAAGCAAGTTCAAGAAAATGTCAATGAGAAGAATTCTAAGACAAGGAGAATGAAAAAGTGGAGGTCAAACAAGATTAACATGCTAAGTTGACACACCTTCATCTCCACCAATCAAGATGTTTCAAGTGTACATGTGGAGCATTTAATATTTTACCACAATGATTTTCTCATTGGTCCATCCTTGAATGGATATGCATTCAAAAGCAATGTAATTTTCTCTTTGGCCCATAGATTGATGCATCATTGTAATTGGTCAGCATTTAATGCTTGTAGGTGGTAGTTACATTAGGATTGTGTTGGCATAATCTTGGCCGTTGATCTCAAATCAATCTGGGTCGTTCATTGTACTTGGAGCCTCTATACAAGGGCTGCTCAAATCATTTGTAAAGGAGGATACTTGAAAAAATTGTTGCCTAAATACTGCCAAAATTATTCCTAATTCATTGTTGTTATCATGGTGAATGCTTGTGAAGTTTTAGAGTATTGCATGGTTTCTACAATTCCTCACTTAAAATAGGATTTATTTATGTTGAGTAGGAGTAGTTGAGTAAATGAATGGAAGATGTTGATTGGTGAATTATGGTGAAACTTATGTCCATACCTTGTGGTACTTGTTGATTGCAAGTAATAGTGTAAGGTTGGTCTGAACTAATTGCAAGCATTTAACTTCAACTGAGAATGTTCATTTGGATTGCGCAAAAGTGGGTATTCAAATGAATGTTAGCAATGTGAAAATCATTCGTGCGCCCTTTGAAGATTGCACCCTCCTTTGCGTGGTTGATTTGGCGAAGTAAGAATTGGTTTAGTTCCACCTCACCATCAATATTGTCTTGTATTGTTAGAATTAGCTTAGCTTTCTAAACCCAATCCTTTTTGCACTTTGTTTCAATTTTTTGTTAGTAGTTAAAGAGCTCACATCACCAAGCCAATCAAATTTGCAAAGTTGATATCCATGAATGAATAATGTTAAGTCCCCAAATAATTATCAACAAATCACAACATTATAAAAACTGAGTTGTGTCCAACGAAAAGCCGCAAGTACGCAGTGTAAAACTTGGGGTCACTTCACTTGATCACACAATATCATACATTGTTCAGTATTTGAAGTTTCCTTGTTCAAGAGAGGATTAGATATTTGGCGTTTCATCAAAGAATACTAAGCCGCAAGTACGCAATGCAAACCTTGGGGTCACTACACTTGATCACACAATATCATACATTGTTCAGTATTTGAAGTTTCCTTGTTCAAGAGAGGATTAGATATTTGGTGTATCATCTTGGAATACTAAGTGTTTCAGCCTGCATGTTGGAGTGGTCACAAAACTCACATCACAACTTACCTTCATCATTCTACTAGGAACCAAAAATAGATTAACCTTTATAAGACTGGATATTTCATACATCTTTGCTTCTCTAGCCATAGTACAATAGGCTTTAATTTATGATATTTTGCTAGCACGGCATCCTTAGATGCATCAAATATGGTTGCTTCACGTTCTAGCTTAGGGATTTTGGATCCTCACTTCCCAAAATCATTCCCTTGCATTTTTTCATGTCCAATTGGTCATTGATTATGATAACAGAGATGCAGCACTCATCTTCTTCCCATCTTCCAGTTTTGCCACTCATCTGTTTATATCCTTCAAAACTGTTTATATCCTTCAAAAGCTGTCCATGATGGTTATCACCGTCAAATTTTCTAAGCTGTGTAAATGCCACAATCTTTGCAAGAATATTCAGTCCTGCAACTATAGCAAAAATAGCCTTTATCAGGCCTTCCTTAAAAGGAGGCTTGAACAGTTGATTAATAATTGGTAGAAGACCTGACTGATGTCCTGCAATGCACAAGACTAGTCTTGGAAGCTTTAAGGTTTGTAATGTATCTACCTGTTGCATAAAGTGCTCTGTGAGCCGTACATCCTAACAGAATCTTCACAATCAGATCTATTGTTTGACTTGAACATGTCTATATCCCCAATGTTGTTTTGACGCCATAATTCAGAAGAACCAAACCAAAAACAAACTTTATTTGATGGATGTAGGGTACCCCCTGAAGTTAAACTTTGAATGGACATATTTTAACTCCATGTACAACACACATGTTTATGCGAAATGCATAAGTCAATGTCGCACGAACCTCTACATTGTTTTCTTATTTGCTTGACCAATAACATGGCATTACCAGTTTCCTTTGTATGCCTTGGATCCAGAGTAGTTTCCCTTGCCTTCTGCACTTCTGCAAATTTTACTTCTAGTTGCTTCACAGGAAAACCTCTTGCCTTTATTTCCCTAACATTTTCCTTCGCCTTCTGCATTCCTACGGATTTTTCTTCTTCTAAGTACTTCGCAGGAATATCTCTTGCCATGGTTCCCTTTCTAGCCTCCTTAGGCCTTTGTTTTTCATTCACTTTCCCAACCTCCTACTTCAATTCCTTTATTTTCTTTTTGTCTTTTTCGGAACTTCCATTCTTAGTTCCTTCCTAAGGGTTTGCAATATTTAAAATCCCTCCTCCTATCAATGCCACACGAGTGCCTCTTGTCTTCCTCCCCAAACCTTTACACAACTGAGAGCCTATTTTCGAGACATACATTCGTCATGTCTTCTTGGGAGCTCTAGCTTTCAACCCTCTCTGAGAATCTTGACAGGATGAGGATGCAATTTTCCCTCATTCCTATTACAATTCATAGGAACCCAGTAAACAGAATGCTCCACTTTCCCTTCATTTCTATTTGTATCATCAAGAGCTTTGCCATGCCATTCTGAAGGATTAAAATACATAACAGGCCCAACAAATTCCTGCATATTCTGTGTTTTGATTTTCACATCCTTCTCAGTATTGCTATCCAATAGTTCTTCCTTTTCGGCCTCATTCATAGCCCTTGTCTCAAGTAGGCAAACATAATTAGGACACACACATGGGTGAGGTTCTGCCTACTATTCTTCACAAGGATCTAATGTTGATCCATAAACCACAATTGCAAACTGCATTGGGTATTCATCAAGGTTTCAGAACTCATCACTTGGATGGAAAAGGCCTAAATGCAAAAGGTCCACTAGTAGCTAGAGGAGGAGGAGGATAAGCATAGACAAGCCTTAAATCACTGCCAAAATCTCCACCAAAATCTTTGGCATTTCAGTCATAAGTACTTGAATTCCGACCCCCAAGCTTGGGCCGATAGGAATAATATCCATCTTCCCTAGACTGATGATAATACCAATAAGGTCCTTCGTAGTTACCATAACTACTATCTTGCAAATCACTATTACATGGCTCAATTTCCATACCTTAAGCTTGGGTGGTTGTTGCTTGGACATTGCTCAAAATTATTGATACCTCTTTCTTCAACTCAAATTCTTTGCATCCCAAAAATGGAATCCTTCTCACCTTTACTTCATCAATCTTTTGCTGGTATGCACAATCGTTAGAAATCAACAAGGAATCTTCACCCTCAATCTGCTTTTAGGATTTCTCCTGTTCATGCTTAATGATGGCTTGGAATTTTGATTTTTCTTCTTGCTCCACTATCCCAACTTCTTTCAAGGATGATTCTTTTGGCTTCTGCTCTCTGCACCTCCTCCTCCACTCATTTCTTATTTTCATATTGTAATACTTCTCAAGACATGTCAGGCCGGATGGCAGGATTCAGGATAATATATTCAGCATGGTATCTCCTCATTTCATCCTCTTGACATAGGTGTATAGGTTGTTTTTGTGTTGCCATTTTGCATTACATCTCTCACACAGATCTCCCAAGGCATTTCCAGATTTGCCAAAAAACAGTGTTTACCTTCAGACTGCTCAATGAGTTTAACTCTTCTTGGACACATCAAAAACCCTTGGTTCCCTCGATATTGATTATTGTATAACTGTTTCCATCCTTCCCTCAAAGTAAGGTCCACTAATGATTATGGATTTCAGTCTAAATGTTGGCAAAGGGTTACAATATTTAAGGTGTCCAAAGTTATTTAGAAGCAAAATATGAAGTACCCAAGACTGTATGATGCTTCTGACGAAGAAAATATGAATATTAAATGTCAATTGTAATTTGAATTTACATTGTCTAATGACATTTTCAGACTTGAGTATTTTCATTTTTGCAAATTACAAATATGATATATGGGATATTTTAATTATAGTTTTATTGGCAATTATGGATTTATGAGCATCAATCTTCTTTTTATATTTATAACTTCAATGTTTGAATATATAAATATAAATTTATAATATCTATACATGTGTGTACAGACCACCGACCCGAACCTGTACCCAAGGGAAAAAAATTGCCAGACCCGAATCGGCGACTTACATTAATTTTAATGCCATTGGCAAAGTCTGCAAAAAAAATTCACCTCCAAAGTCCAACGGCCTGTCCCCAAAACATCGTAACACTGTTAAATATATAATTTTGAGAGACCATGCATCTATGATAGACTTGCAAAGACCTAAGCTGAGCCAGCAGGAGCAATAGCTTTGCTGCCTTCACTAAGTCAACTGACAAATTTTGACAGTAACCTGCAAAGTTTTCTAATTTCTGTGTTATTGGTCTGACACAATCAATCAAAAAATCAATAAAAACCCTGAACAATAAAACTTAAAAACACTTAACGTTATTTTCAGCCTTCGTTTATTTAGCAGCAGCTTCTTCAAATTTTTAAACCGTCAGCAAATTGTTTAGTTTATTAATTATCTCAAGTTCATTAAATCATAAGTGATTTCCCCAATTGGGTATCTGATACGAGTAATAGAACACCCTGTTCATTGAGGTTTATAGTGAGAGGAATTGCACTTTAGATACATGTCATTGATGTTATTCTGAATTGGAAACAAAAAAAATCTAGTTTTTCTAGAGATTTTTTAAATTTGTTGTGCCAGAGCCTGAAATTGACCTGGTCAGGCTCAGCGCAAAACTCTACTTTAAGCCATTTATTAACAACTTCCAACTAATTAAGTTTTGTGACGCTAATCTTGATGAATTTTGTAATGTCCCCACTTTAGCCATCACCAAATTGAGTTGCAGTTAGCCTATGTCTGCATGGTCCCGGAGGCTAACATGGATTGCAAAAGGGATCCTGAGATGTTTTGGCCTAGTCCTTTCCAGTTTGGGCCAAATCAGAGTTGAATTGTGGTTTCATTGGAGTACTTACTAATTTTAGTAAGTCAACAGGGCATGGGCGATGTCAGATTTAGTGATTGGATTTGATGCTCCTCGATGAGAGCTTTCCGACGAGCTATCACTCGTATTATTCCGAATCCAATTACTATTCTATTTTAATG
>MU223287.1:4282340-4293121 GCA_018584345.1 Thuja plicata
GAGAGGGCTTGGATGAGGTGGAGCTCATGTGGCATCCACATAGGTGCCACATGAGGGACACATAAGCCATGCAAGAGGCCCACTTTGCTCACACATGTGTGAGCAACTTTGAATGTGATGGGTCAAAATGTACTTAAAGTACACATGTGAAGGATCTTGTAAGAGGTGTAAGAGTTTTAGGCCAATGAAACACTTTTAGAAAGTGTAAGAAGGTGTCATCATGGGCGTAAGAAACCTTGTTGGCATCAAATAAGGATTATTTGGAAAAGACAATTTTTGGAAATTTGCTCACACATGTGTGAGCAAATAATTATGACTAATTGGTGTAGGAATCAAGAAATTAGTCTAATTAACCTTACTTAATTAGTGAATGGGTTTATTTGGTGAGAGTGATGTGAGGTAGGGTAGGATCTAGGTTCAAATTAGCTTAATCTAAATTTAAAATTTAGATTAATTTGGTTTAGTAGAATTTAAGTCATGTGGAGGAATAAATAAATAAAAAATTTATTTAAAGGGTATTAATGAGGGATAATGTATTAAATAAGATTTAATGCATCAAAAGGGGGTAGTATTTAAATTAAATTCAAATACTAAGGAAAGTGAATCATATTTAATTAAATAAATTTAAATAAATAGATAGAAGAATATAACAAATATAATTAATTAAAATTAACTATAATGTTATGGGAATATTAATTAAATTAATATAAGGACGATTTTAGACGTCTACATTTTGCCGCTCTTTGATGCGACATTGAAAGTGGTGTTGTGTCAAAGAAAAGAAAATAAGATGCCCTAGAAAGGTTAGGAAAACCTACGACAGTGAGAGTGGAGGAGTGTGCCCCCTCGAGAAAATAATAGGAAAAATACAACTTTTTAATAAAATCTTCTCAAAAAAGGCAGAAAAATGAAGAAAGTAGATCGATTGCATGGCGTGTCCAAGAAGAATGGAGGAAAAACAGGGACCAGAATGGGGACTAGGGAGACAGACGGAAGAATCGGGGCCCAAGGGGCTATAAATAGTCCACTGGGGCCCATAGACAAGTCATTTTCATTCACAAAGAATAAAAAGAGAAGAAAAGAAGAGCAATGGCAGCAGAGCGAGAGTGGGCACAGCTTGGAAAGCGCATCTGGGTGCACCAACGACCAGTAGATGCGGGACTATCGGTGATTAGTCGACCACCTCTCAGTCAATTATGCATTTAATGCTTTCATAGGTCATTAGGGCATCATAAATGCATCCAAAAGCCGGCGCGCAGCGCAGACGACGGTCGCTTGACCACCGTCTGTGCAGATGACGATCGACAGATCGCCGTTCTCGCAGACGTCTGATCAGGGATCGATGTT
The DNA here is from genome assembly GCA_018584345.1 of Thuja plicata. Taxonomy (NCBI): domain Eukaryota; kingdom Viridiplantae; phylum Streptophyta; class Pinopsida; order Cupressales; family Cupressaceae; genus Thuja; species Thuja plicata. The sequence continues at coordinate 4,283,688 of MU223287.1, forward strand.
TGCACAGACCGAGATCACTTGATCTCCATCTGCGAGGGCAGAGGGGGAGAGAATATTGTGCATCAGAGACGATAGAGTTAAGACTTTTCCATCTGCGTAGCAAAGAGGCGGTACGAAAACTACCATCTTTGCAGACTAGCGTCTGCGAAGATCCGTTGGCTCCACAAACTGGCGACTGTGAAAGTTTGCTGTCTGCGAGGGTCAACCGTCGTCTACGTGTATTGACCCAAAAATAGAAGAAAAGAGAGGAAGAAGAGGGAAGACAAGAGTCTGAGAGCATTTTTCGATACCCTAGATAGGCCTGGGACATTTTTCGATGCCCCAGAATGCTATTTGATGTCTGACATTTGCTTGTTGGATGTAGGAGGAGACCATCACTTTCCAGGCGAGGGAGTGCTACCCAATGACTATGGAGCTGGAGCAGCAATTGATAGCAACAGAGTGGGGGATTGTGACATTATGTGGGCTTGAACATGTATGACATTGGCCTCATCTGCGAACACATAATGTGCTCATGTCTGCTCTGATCGAGAGGTGGCATAGTACCACTTCGAGCTTTCACTTCCACAGGGGAAGTGATGATCACCCTTCACGATGTGTGGAGGATTTACAGAGTGTCATTTCGGGGGCTAATACCCAAGTACTGCGTTGAGGGGTCAGAGCCACATATGGAGATGACATTTGGTCAGAGATATGCAGATCTGCCGACTACACGACAGTGGATGTCCTGGAAGGGGGTGATGGAGATGGAGCCACGGTTGCAACAGGTGGCTCTATACTTAGTTGAATTGATAGGGGGATGACTGATGCCTGATCATGCAGGAAAGGGATTCCCTATGGGTTGGGCACAGGTTCTTAGCAGCATGGTAGAGGATGGAGATGAGTACTGTTGGGGATATACCATCCTTGGTCAGTTATATTATGATCTACATATGTGCGCCTACCATAAGGGTAGGGCACTAGGTCCCAGATGCATGCTTCTTCTGGTATGGGTGTGGGAGCATATTACGGTCATATGACTGATTAGGCACCGCGAGACTAGAGTGGCTTACAATCTGTTCATATGCAAATACAGGCCACCCATTAGCTATGAGGCCATAGATTCAGTCAGGTACTAGCGACGGAGACTATATGAGATGGGGGACATACAGTGGGCACCTTATGCAGGGTGTGAGGCCTGGGGTCATGAGATCCCACAGTAGGATGGATATGCAAAGGATGAGTTTTATGACTCGTATTATATGAGATTTGTTCAGATTGATTGATGTTTGATCGGGAGGACAACATATATGATCTCCAGATACATGTCGAATAGGGTACAGAGACAGATGGGACAGGTACAAGAGGCAGTTCCAGACGGGTTCCTACATCCATTAGTGACCCGAGAGGTGGGGAGTATTTGGGGGATGGGGGTTAATCCCCGCATAGCATGAGCATCATTTATGGGGATGATCAAGGTCCCATGGATCAGAGCATAAGAGTCATTACAGGATGTAGGTGTAGTCCCAACATATGCTCAGTGGTGGGTTGCTCATAGACCGATCAGATTGATAGTACCAGGGATCGTGCAGGAGGATGAGCAGCCGGGGGCCAGAGGAGATGGAGAGGGCTAGGACAAAGATGATGAGGATGAGGATGGGGGAGGCGAAGGAGGGGCCGAAGGGAGGAGAGTCCAGCCTAGGGTTGCAGCACCAAGGCGGCGAGGACATGTGGAGAAACTCGTAGGGGGTAGCCTCCCATAGTGCCAGTGCTTAGGTACATGGACAAGATGATCCACAGGGGCCACAAGGGCTACCAGGATAGGTACAGGGGCCACATGGGCCACCAAGACAGAGACAGGGGCCACCGGGACAAGTACCACTAGCAGGCTATGTAGCCTAGGATACTCATGATATAGTTATAATAGAGCGGGATAGTCTGTGGACTGAGCTGGGAAGAGTACAGGGCTTGCTAGCGACATCTCAGGTGACTGAGGTGAGCATGCAAGCAGAGATCTAGAGGCTTCAGGGATTACTAGCTACAACATAGGTCACAACGAGCAGCTTACAGATAGAGCTGGCTAGGGTACAGGGGGAGATGGCAGCAGAGACTGCTTGGGGGGATAGTACACAAAGAGCACTAGACATTTTACAGGCTCAGGTGGACAGTGGTGAGCTTGCCATTATTGAGGAGCATGGTGATCCTTCAAAGGAGCTGGCAACGATGTCAGCACAGATAGCAGCTCTGACCGTAGAGCGATACCTAGCACAGAGACGTGCAGAGGATTAAGAGAAGATTGAGATATAGCTCAGTTGGCAGGCAGGTATGTAGGTCTGGGTCAGATGATGTCAAATGCGATGGCAACATAGAGAGAGGTTGGGTGGAGAGGATGAGAGGCTGCATACTATATGGGGCTCTATCATAGCGTAGTTCCAGAGGAGGCACAACAACCTGCTTACTCAGAGAGGGCACATATAGAGAGCACAGGATGAGGCTCACAGGGATCGGTGGGGTTACCACCACGCCGAGACAATGGTGCAGGACCATCATGGTCACCATCGTGATTCTTCTCAGACCATCTTTTGATACACATTTTTGAAACATTATGTATGATTTTGACATTTTGAGATATATACATGGACTTTGTGGACTATTTGGACCTTATGGACTTTATTTATGATGCTATATGATGTGATGTTTATGCAGGATGTATGGATGCATTATGATGTTATATGATGTTTATGACTAATATGCAGGATGAGATGAATGTATATGAATGTGCTAATGTATTTGTGATGCAGGGATGAGATGCAAATATATATAGATGTTAGATGTGATGTGTTAATGCTTATAGATTGATATATTTTGTCATATATTGATGTAATGTGATGATCAATAAATGTAAATGCATATATAATTTGTGAAATGTGAAAAGAATCTAAAATGAATGGATCCTAAAAATGTTAAGGACTTAACAATGCAACTAAAACATGTAATGGAACTAAATGCAATAATGAATGAAGTAACTAAATGTAACTGTAATGAGTAATGATTAATGAATGAAGTAACTAATGTAACCTTAATGCAACCGTAATGAGCAATATAACTGTAATGATTGATAAAAGTAACCTAATGAATGAATGTAAGATGAGACACATGAGGACACTATTTTTGTGTGTATCAAATAGGTCTAATAAAATCACTTAGGTGACTGGATAGGGGGAATAAATAAAAACCTTTGCCAAGAGCAAAATCAAAGTGCAATATTACTTAACTAAAATGCAAAGACTAACTACATGATGATAGTGGGATTGATACCATGTTAATGTTGGAGAGCACACCCTAGTTTGATATTGCAAAAGAAGTTATGCACCATGTGCTAGAAAACACAAGTGACATGGTTTCTTTGTGTGGACTAGACTCTTAGACAAATAGGTTGTTAGGAACAAGAATGTGAGATATCAGATATGATGAGATCTATGAAATGTTACTCATGAGGAGACGCAGTACATCCAAATCTTTTGAGGGATTTGAGATGCATGAATCCTGCCCCCAGTGAGGCATACATAGTCATAACCAAATATCAGAACATAAATGTACTAACAAACTATGACAAGAAGATCATACCACAAATGACACGTATTTCACTATATACCCACCATAACAAACCAAGATAAAAAAGATCGAGGCTATCGTGATAAGGACATAGTAAAACACAAGATAAAATCAACAAAAAGACATCCTGACCAAGTGGTCATTCAGTCCAAAAGTTCTTGCCATGAACAATTTTGATGTGAGAATTGATAGAACAACCAACACCAGAAGGATGCATCCTAATGGGCCAAAGATTGATTGATAAAAATGGGAATTCATTGGCAATTTCTTGTGAATAGAACGATCATTAGGAAATTCAATCTATCTACTGATTTGTTGGAAATGTTTGTGATCACTGTGTCTAGAACAAAGCTCAGTGTTGATATGGTAAGCTCAGTCGTACGGGAATTTTTATTATAGAGGTGGAAAATAGTCAAGGAACTACTTGCATAGATATGGGTAGTGACTTTTATTCTGGAAGGCGATGCAGGCTGCTTGGAAAAAATGTGGGAACAGATGGTGGATCTGACTACACATGGCGCCTGAAATAGGTTTTCACCATGGTACATATCCATTGCGCCACCAAAGTGGTTTTCACAGATGGATGAATTTATTTCTCTTTCTCTTTTGCTTTTTTGATATTCTTTTCAAGCTTTTGTATTTTTTATGCTTTTTGGAATTTTTTATTTTTTTGCTTCTCTGATTGCTTTTTTGAATGTTTTTGGATTTTTTGCTTTTCTGATTTTTTGGATTTTTGAAGATATTTGTTGTACAATGGACTACTGACAGATCAAGCATAAAAGCGCTTGAGATGTACAATATTTACAGGATTAGGGAGAATATCTCCCTCTGGTGACACAATTTGATAAGTGCCAGAACCATATTTTGTTGTGACAATGAAGGAACCCAACCAATTAGGCTCAAACTTTCCTTTCTTTTCGCGGTTCTAGAGGTTCTTCATATTGTGCTGCAGGACAACCTCAAACTGACGAGGCTTGATCCTTTTGTTGAACTAAAGGTGAAGGAGATTTTGATACACGCGGAGGTGGTCTAGGGCATTGAGGCATCTCTCATCAAGGAGTTCCAGGTCTTGCAAGTGGGCAACTCTATATTCTTCTTCAGACAATAGATTCTTGAGAGAAATTCTGAGGTAAGGGAGCTCAATTTCAATGGGTAGAATAGCCTTAGTACCATAAACAAGGGAAAAGGGAGTGGCTCTTGTGGGGGATTTGAATGGAGGTGTGATAAGCCCAAAGGGTAGGGTTGAGGCGAAGGTGCCAATCACGGCCAGTTTCATTGACCGTTTTCTTGAGGATTCTGAGGATGGTTTTATTCGTAGCCTCAGCTTGACCGTTGCTTTGCAGAAAGTACTTGGAAGAGGTATGGTGGGTAATGCTGAATTTCCTACATAGCTCTGTGACATCCTTGTTCTTGAAAGGTCCTCCATTATCAGCAACAATGTCCTAAGGAATGCCATAACGACAGATAAGATAATTCAAAATAAACTTTGAAATCTATTTTCCAGTAGTTTAGGTGAGAGGAACAGCTTCAACCCACTTAGTAAAGTACTATGTAGCAACAAGGATGTATTTATGGCCATTGCAAGAATTAGGGAAAATCTGGCCAACGAGGTTGAGACCCCAGCGCGAAAAAGGCCAAGGGGTGATGGTGGGCTAGAGGGATTGGGAGGGAGCATGTATCAAATCATCGTGTTGCTGACAAGGCACACACTTCTTCACATAGTTGTAGGCACCTCGCTCCATAGTAGGCCAGTAATATCTAGTGTGTAACAACTTCTTGGCCAAAGTAAGTCCACTAGAGTGAGCCCCACAGATTCCTTGATGTACCTCCTCCAAGGACGTTTGTGTTTCATCAAAATTTAGACACCTTAAAATAGTTCCATCGAAATGATTTTGGAAAAGAGTATCAGCAAGGATTGTGTATCAGGAAGTGTGGCGAATGAAGGTTTTACGTTGGTTGGGGGTTAAAGTAAGTGGGGTATGTCCATTGCGAAGGTAGGAATATACTTCTTGGTACCATGGGGAATTGGGATAAACAATTTCACACACCATTTCAGAATTCGGTTTGTCATAGGTAGGGACCATAAGATTCTCAACAAGAAACTCACACTGTGTGCTGTGTTCGAGCATAGTGATCAAGGACCCAATTGTTGCCATGGCGTCTGCTAATTTGTTGTTCGTGTGAGGGATCTGTTAGAAGATTAGCTTAGTGAAATGCATTTTGAGATCTTTGACTATATGGCGGTAGGGAAGCAACTTGTCATCCTTTGTTTGATATTCATCCATAACTTGTTTGATAACCAATTGTGAATCACCAAGTACCAAAAAAGTGAGAATCTTCCATTGTATGGCCTGCCGGAGTCCAAGTACAAGGGCTTCATATTCTGCAATGTTGTTGGTATAAGGAAACTGTAATTTATAAGATTTAGGGATGAGATCCCTTTTTCGTGTAACAAACAAGATTCCTACCCCCGATCCTTTATGAGTGAAAGATCCGTCAAAATAAAGCTTCCATGGTGGACTCGGGGCAAGATTAAGGACTGATTCATCTGGAAAATCCATGATCAAAGGATGTTGGCCATCGACGGGTGCTTCAGCTAACTAATCTGTAATTACTTGTCCTTTGATAGCTTTTCAATCCACATAAACAATGTCAAACTCACTAAGGATCATGACCCATTTTGCTATACGACCAGTAAGAGCAGCATGTGCTAGGAGATATTTGAGGGGGTCAATTTTGGCAACAAGATGAATCTTATGATTAAGCATATAATGTCATAGTTTCTATGTACAGAAAACAACAGCCAAACATGCCTTCTCAATTAGGGAATAATTCAACTCATAGCCAATAAGGGTCCTACTGAGATAGTAAATTGCTCGCTCTTTGCCGACATCATCTAATTGTGCCAGGAGGGCTCCCAACGCAACCTCTATAGCAGATATGTACAAAATCAGAGGATAAACAACAACAGGTGGTACCAACACAAGTGGATTAGCCAGATTGCCTTTTAACTTCTCAAATGCATTTTGACATAAGCAATCCCACTGAAACTTGATATTCTTGCGCAGGAGATGAGAGAACAGATGCACCTTATCTGCTAGTTGTGACATGAATCTTTTGATTGATTGCAGTTTTCCTTGTAAACTACGTAAGTGCTTTAATATCTTGGGTGGTGGCATCTCTAGGATTTATTTTACTTTCTTTGGATCAACTTCTATTCCACGTCATGACATAATGTATCCCAATAGTTTACCAGATTGTACTCCAAAAACACACTTCTTAGGATTCAACCTAAGCTTATATTTCTCCAATCGCTCAAAGATGGTAGTAAGAATAGGAATATGGGATTCCCTTGTTTTGGATTTGCCTAAAAGATCATCCACATAATCTTCCATGATGACATGCAAAAGGTCATGAAAGATGGTAGTCATGGCACGTTGATAAGTAGCTCTGACATTTTTAAGGGCAAAAGGCATCACCTGATAACAGAAGGCGCCCCAAGGCATTGTGAATGCGGTTTTGTGCTAGTCTTCTGGTGCTATCCTGATCTAATTGTAACCTGAGAAGCCATCCATAAGTGACAACATTTCATGTCCTGCCGTCAAGTCCACTATAATGTCAATATTTGGGAGTGGAAAATCATCCTTGGGACATACAAGGTTTAGGTCTCTGAAATCAGTGCAGATGCGAATGCCCCCAATAGGCTTACCTACTGGTACAATATTAGAAACCCATTCAAGATAATCAATTGGTCTGATTACTTCAGCGTCCAACATCTTCTGAAGCTGTACTTTGACTACCAATGCGACTTGTGGATGCATCTTGCGAAGTTTTTGCTTAACAGGTTTTACACTTGGATCTACAATAAGATGATGCATGACAAGATTTGTATCTAGTCCGGGCATGTCTTTGTAAGTCCAGGAAAAGTTAATTTTGTGTTTATGCAAGAATGTTGTCATGTCTTTGTTTTCCTGATCACTGAGAGAAACTGTAATGTAGGTGATGTGTGTATCTTCTTCTATGCCTAGGTTGATTGGAATAGTATCTTTGATGATCATAGAGGACACTTCTGGTTCTAAAGGTATAAATGAAAAGTCAACCTCTCCCCCCTCTAGCGCCTTAGAAAGGTTTTCACTAGAGGAAGCATCCTTTATTTTATCTTTTTCTTCATCCAAAGGTGCCTGCAAGAGGTTTTCACCAGAGGATGTATTTTCATTTTTTTGATTTTTATTTTCTTTTTCATTTTTGTGACTGAGAGAGTTGACTTGGATACTAAAGTAGGCTTGTTCATTGTAGTGGATATGATGTTTGTATTCTCAGAGATTCTTAAGTCCAAAGAGGGCTAAAACTTCCTCATCTGAATCACAAACGTCTAAAGCTGGTGGTGAGTCTTGCTGATCCCACTCAATTAATTTAGGGTTTGTGAGGGGTAGACAAGGGGACGAAAGATCAGCTTGGGTGATAGTGAAGACATGATGCTTTTTATTTAGGTCATCTTTAATATAGTGGAAAGGAATTTTGAAGAACTCTTCCTCAATGTCTGAATCTGAGGCAGCTAGACAATAATCCTTAGCGAAGTTATTCTTGGTCTCTATGGAACCCAATCTGTGTCCTTTAGGATAGCCATTGGATGTTATGATCTTCTTCTTACCTGTTTCATTAGCTCCAAGGCCAGTACCATGATATCCCATGCTTTCAACAATGGGAACTTAACCTTAGGATACTTTCCTTTGGGGAAAATTATAGGTCGTTCTTCATCACTAGAGAGACAATCAAGGACATTGTATTCCATGTGTTCATCTGATAGGGACCCCCAATGTTCAAAAATAGTTGATTTGCAACGCATAAATTCTTTATCTTTAGAGAGGGGTGATGGTGATGGTCTTCCATAAGACTTTAGAGACAAAGGGAGTTGCCCAAAACATGGAGCACTTTCAAATTTATACTCTCCCATGCCTTGATCTGTAAATGTGGCCTTTGCTTCAGATGAGGAGGGTTTGTCTTCAATGACCTTGTCTTCAGTAACTTTTTCCTTTCCTTTGGATTGCTTAGCTGGTGTTTCTGATGTCTTTTCTGGAACTAATGGAGTGTTTGAAATAGGGGTTGTATGTAATGAAACCTAACATGTTGGGAGCACGCTCAGACATGCAAACGTTAGAGATAAACATTAAATAACAACATTTATACATATCTAAAGCATACTACTAAAAACAAGAAGACTTCCATTACAACCTCCGATGAGCTGAACAGGGGCACCCAAAGCCTTGTTGATTTGATCTTAGAGAGGTTTGTGGGTGTGATCTCCCAACACAATATGTAAATCCCACTATAGATTAATAATGCAAGCTAAGTGAGTGAAGAGCTTCAAGAACAAGTATGAGGAACTTGTCTCAAAGCCATCACAAATGATGTAATGTATGCAAAAACTATACTAAGATTGATATGCAAGATGAACAAAAAACTATCTAAGATTCATTTCATTATAAACCTAAGATGTGATATCTAGATTCAACAATGAAATAAACATGAACTAATGACTACAATTGCTATGAAAAATGCTAAATGCTCTAGAGCTAAAATGACATGATAACAATGCATAAAATCAAGATGGTTTTCTCTTGGCAAGAGCCTCTATTTATAGAGTTTTGGAGGGAAGGGAAGGACTTGGATGAGGTGGATCATATGTGGCATCCACATAGATGCCACATAGAGAACACAAGGGCAAAAGGACAAGCCATGCAAAAGTCAACACAAGCCTTTAAGGTTTGAGTGGCTTAAGGTTTGCTCACACATGTGTGAGAAACCCTTGGGGAATGGAGTGGGGGACAAAAGAGTAGCTA
>MU223287.1:4298020-4312316 GCA_018584345.1 Thuja plicata
ATTTCTTGGTATCATGCCCCTTGATGTGATGATAATCACAATACTTATTATCTCTATACCAAATAGGTTTAGGTTGATTCTCATCAAAAGGTCGAGTATTTGGGTAGACTATCATTCCTTGATCCGCCAGTTGTTTGAAGATCACATCTAGAGGTTCTGCCAAAGCTGTGAATTGTCACCATTGTCGATTATCATTATTATTATTGTTGTTGTTGTTATTGTAATTGTGGCGAGAAAATAAGAATGATTGATTGCGTAGTTGTTGATTGTTGTTCTGATTGTTGTTCTGATTCTGACGGTTCTGATTGTTATGATTCTGATTCTAATTTTGATTGTTGTTACGATTTTGATTTTGATTATTGTTATTGCGACTGTTTTGACTATTATTGTTAGATGCTTGAACATTTTGAACATACTTGGCATCAGTCACTCCATCATTGACAACTCCTTTATTTTTACTCCAAAATTTTGGTTTATCATTGTTGGAGGGAGTATAATGTTTGATGCTACCTCTTTGCAAAAGGCCATCTTCAATATCTTTTCTCTTCTTAATAAGGGATTCAAAGGTATTGGGTGAAGCAATTTTCATTTGGAAAGACATCTCAAAGATTAAGTTCTTTGTGAAGACGTCAATTAAGTGACTATCAGGTATTTTCCATGGCATGTGATTTGCAATATGTTTGCATCATTGTAAGAAACTAGTGAAGGTTTCTCCATTCTTTTGTTTAGTATTGCACAAATCACCGAGTGTTGCTTGATGCTCAATGTTATACAAATATTGTCCAACAAACTTCTCTGCAAGATCAGAGAAAGTAGAGATTAACTCATAAGGAAGGGCCATGAACCATTCTAAGGCTGTGCCTCCAAGACTCCTAGTGAAGAGTCTTTTTAAGTAATTCTCATTATAGGCAACCTCTTGACATGCAATGTAAAACTCTTTGAGATGTTGTAGAGGACATGTTTCACCTTTATATTTCTCAAATTTAGGCATCTCAAAGTTTGGTGGGAATGGTTGCATTGTGATAGACTTGTTAAATGGATAGGGACAAATCTCTTCAAAAGAAAACTCCTTTTTTCCCCCATTCTGCAAGCCTTGTACAATGATTTTGAGCTCATTCAATTGTTGGGTGAAGTCTGGAGTATTCTGTGTGAGAAACAGGGGTACATAACCACCTTCTCCTCCAAACTGTCCAGCTGAAAATCCCATGGAGGTCATACCAATAGTAGGAGGAGGTATATACTGATAGGCTCAAGATGTGTTAGTTGCAGATGTTTTCATCCCTGTTGTTTGAAATAGAGATGATGTATACAAGGGCATAGAAACCTGCCCTATGTTTTTGAAATTAGCACTTGCTCCTTGAGTTATCGTTGTTTGAGTGCTATTGTGAGCAATATTGTTTGAAAAAATGCTTAGGATTTGTTGAATTTGTTCTGGCGTCAATTGAGGTATTGATGCAGTTGTTAATACAGGTGCGGATATAGGTATTGATGCAACTGTTAATACAGGTGTGGATATAGGTATTGATGTGGGAGATTCGATAACAGCTCCTTTACTAGTATCATGTGATGATGTATCATTTGAAGTAGAAGCCATGGCTGTAGTAGTGGCAGCGGCGGCTGTGGTGATGTTCCAGATAAGGAGTGTTTCATCAAAATTAGCGGGTATTGTAACACCATTTCGAATAATATTCAAGAATATTTCACTGTTGTTTGGCATAATGGATTTCTCAACCATTTCCATGTTGTAAGGATTGCTAAGGAAGTCATTCACTTGGGTAGGTTGTTCCTCTTGTTCTACTAACTCAGTTTCTTCAGGAATTTCCTCAGCTTGTACTTCAGGACCTTGAAAGTATTGAGTGCCAAAAGGGTTCACTTCATAGGTAGCGGTGTTGAGTGTTCCATGCCTCATGTTTCTAGCTTGGGATCAAGTAACAACCATACAATGGTGGATTTAGAAGAATGGAAGACAAGAAGGCATAGGAAAATAGAGCAAAGATCTTGATTCTGGATTTGATTGGATTTGATGCTTGTTTAAAGATTGATTGATTAATTGAGGATTGATTGATTGATTTAAAGGTTTTTGGAACAAAACCTAAGCATTCCAAAACCTTATGATGATACAAACACAAAAGGATTTAAAGTAACACCTGTTCTACTTGAAGATGGACTTGTGATCTCAAGCAAAATGGGACATCACTAAGGGATTTAAATTACTTGAGATGGACTGATGGTCTACAAGTAATGTTGTGTTTGTTTGAGGATGAAGGTTTGCAATACTTTGATTAAGGTCTTTCAACCTAAAGGATTGATTTGATTTGATGATTTGATCTAATGCTTCAAGAGAAGGAAGGATGATGATGAAAGAATGGAATAATGATCCAAAAGAAAGAGGCTATCTAATCGTATCACTCAATGGAAACAAAAGCACTATTGATGGAATACTTGGCCATGAAATTGCAAACTTTGTTGTTGTAGAAGATCTTATCAATTTTCTCACGATGTTCAATCCCTTGTTTGATAGATGTTGTAATATGTTGGTATTCCTTGGATTTATGAGTGGTTTCCTTCTGCTCTCGATAAACTGGAGGTGTTGGAAGCTTAACCTTCTTATGTTTCTTAAAATTGGTCATGTCATGTGAAAATTTTGATTTTGGCTGAATGAATGAATGATCTAGGACAAATGATTCTGGGGTTCTATAAAAGGTCAGATTTCAAATGTTTTAGCAGATTTGGAAGCTCACTATTTTCAAGCGAAGACGGTGATCTCAGACACAGCCAGCGATCTTCACAGACAATGGTCTATGTAGATAGTAATCTGCTCAGAAGATGGACCCAGAGCGGAGACGGCCGATTGTGGCTAAGGCAATGTGTTGAAATTCTAGGCAAATTTTTGATCTTTAGTCTGATTTTGGACAAATTTGTTTGATGGCAAGAACTGATTTCAGCACATTCAAACCAGAAAAATAAAAGACACATGTCTCAAAATAATCGAACAAGGGACAAAGCAACCTTGAAGGATACCAGCAAATGTGACATTAGGAAACCTTGATTTCAAATTGTAAGATCTCGTTTGTGTATGTTTAAGTGACTCTTTCAAGCCACTTATATTTTTACTAGGTCTAGCACACCGAAGACATTTCAAACAATAGCTACCTTAGGAAATTGGATTTGCATGAAATATTATAGGCCCATTACTTGGTAGTCCTTCAGCTCACACAACAGTGTCACCCCCAAAAGAGCGCCCGTGTTTTTGCCTTTTGCCAGGTATTGTTGTCGTGCTACGCAGATCTCTTTCGCAATACAATACCCTGGGACACGTATGATGGGAATCTTGGGGGGAGAATCTTCCCGCCCCTTACACTATAATAAGTCACCATTTGGAGGTGAATCAGGTAGGCTACTAAATTACAGTTGCTAGCAAGGTTTTGTGGCATCCCCGCAATTAGTTTGTACGACGTGAGACACTTAAGTCTCTAGTTCAACAATGACAATATGCTGAGGATATTCACTCAGTATGGACTACCATTGAACACGACTCGCCTAAGCTTGAAGGGATAAAGAGGACCTTTGGGTCACACTTTATTTCTATACCGGCCGAAGGGATTACCAGTTTGAGGTCATCCTCTAAAGGGGAAGCGCACCCTCTGGACAAGCCTCTCTAGAAGCTTGATTAAGCTAAGTTTTTTCTTCACCCAAGATCCACGAAGGTGAGGGGAGAGGATACAGCTATATCTTAATCATAGTGTCACTTATATTAAGGGGTTTTAATCTAAATAACACAATAGCTCGAAAGAAGTGTTGAAAAACACTTCTTTAAACACACCAAGAAGTGTTCATTCTAAATTGAACCTATTTAAAAGCAACTAAGTGTTTTCTACCTAAGAAAAAGACACAATAGTATGGTTAATCATTCATGTTCAATTTATTTACCACACAACAAAAAGAAAGCTTATAAAAGGTGTGTTAATTTGCCTTATGTCATTTAAGATTGGTTAAAATTCATTCCCTTAACATTCAAGATTGAGTGAGGTAAATTTTAAACAACATACATTCCAAGACAAGTGTTTAGTCATACAAGTTCATTTAAGAATCTGTTAAAGAACCATCAGGGAACCTGCATGAAATCCGTTAGTAGTCTTGAAGTCTCAGATATTAAATGTTGCAGAAAATCCTTAAACTCAGGAAAATGCGTAGACGGCCAAGTAGCGCAGACGGTGATATGTGCAGACGGTGATCTACGTAGATGATGATCTGCAGAAATGGTGAAACACCTGCACAGACGACCAAATACACACAGTCAAATTTTGTTAAAAAAAAAACTTAATTAGACTTAGAAATAAGATTTTTACCAAATCAGACAATATTTAACTCCTAAAAAATTGTGTTACTATTAAAAACCCGAGAGTTAAAATGCTAAAAACTTGATAAAAGACAGTTTAAACCACAGTCTTATGAGTCTATTTCTGAACAGGTGGAGATGGTGAGTTATATGCGTAGACGATCAAATCTTGCAGACAGCTGGAAAGTGTAGACAGTAATCTACGAAAACGACGACTCCAGAGCGGAGACGGGTCTGCGTGAAATTTTTCAGAACCCCAGAAAATCTACAAAAAATGTTAGAAAATAAGGAATGTGGGTCCCACCGGGCATGCCAAAATGTATGTGTTGAAATCCTACCTGTTGAGAGCATGCTCAGACATGCAAACGTTAGAGATATAAATCATTTAACTATACTAACATGTCTAAAAGTATATTATAAAAAAAATAATGGATTCCATCACAACCTCCGATGAGCTGAACAAGGGCACCCAATGCCTTCTTGATTTTCTCTTAGAGAATTGTGGGTGTGCTCTCCCAACACAATATCAAAATCCCACTAGATTAAAGATGCATGTAATGGATTGAAGATATAATGCAACTAATGGATGTGATGAAGAGCTCAAGAACAAGTATGAGGAACTTGTCTCAAGCCTTCACTAATGAAGATGAAAATACAAGAACTAAACTAAGATGAAGATGCAAGAACAAATAAACTAAGATTCATTCACCATGATTACCTAAGATGTGATATCTAGATTATCAAAATGAACTAAATCATAAAACATGAAATGCACTAAGAAATTCTAGAGCTAAACTAGCATGATAATAATGCATAAAAGAGAGATGATTTTCTCTTGACAATGGCCTCTATTTATAGATTTTTTTTGGAGGAGAGAGAGGGCTTGGATGAGGTGGAGCTCATGTGGCATCCACATAGGTGCCACATGAGGGACACATAAGCCATGCAAGAGGCCCACTTTGCTCACACATGTGTGAGCACGTTTGGATGTGATGGGTCAAAGTGTACTTAAAGTACACATGTGAAGGATCTTGTAAGAGGTGTAAGAGTTTTGGGCCAATGAAACACTTTTAGAAAGTGTAAGATGGTGTCATCATGGGTGTAAGAAACCTTGTTGGCACCAAATAAAGATTATTTGGAAAAGACAATTTTTGAAAATTTGCTCACACATGTGTGAGCAAATAATTATGACTAATTGGTGTAGGAATCAAGAAATTAGTCTAATTAACCTTAGTTAATTAGTGAATAGGTTTATTTGGTGAGAGTGATGTGAGGTAGGGTAGGATCTAGGTTCAAATTAGCTTAATCTAAATTTAAAATTTAGATTAATTTGGTTTAGTAGAATTTAAGTCATGTGGAGGAATAAATAAATTAAAAATTTATTTAAAGGGTATTAATGAGGGATAATATATTAAATAATATTTAATGCATCAAAAGGGGGTAGTATTTAAATTAAATTCAAATACTAAGGAAAGTGAATCATATTTAATTAAATAAACTTAATTAAATAGATAGAAGAATATAAAAAATATAATTAATTAAAATTAACTATAATGTTATGGGAATATTAATTAAATTAATATAAGGATGATTTTAGACGTCTACATGTCCTTCCATACTTTTCATTTTTTGATGCTAGATCTCTCAATGTTATTCCTAACTAGCACTTTCCATGGCTCATTGCCTTTTAGAGCTTTAAGGATCCATTTGGCAGCTAGTGCCAATCCTTGGGATTGTAGGTCCCTCATACCCAGTCCTCCTCTTCCTTTTGGAATGCAACACCATTCCCATTTTGCACAATGTCTCTTTCTATTGCCCATTCCATCAGACCATAGGAACTCTTTGAGAATTCTCCCAAGTTTGTTAATCTGATTATTGGCCAACATCCACGAAGAGGCATAGTACACAGCATGAGAAGAGAGAACTTTCTGCACTACTTGAGCTCTACCAGCAAGAGACAGTATGTGAGATTGCCATTTGAGGTGTTTGTGTTCAACCTTTTTATATATCCAGGTTCACATGTCATTAATAGAGGGTTCAATGGCAAAGGGGATGCCAAGATATCTGATAATGGTAGAGGGGCCAGCCCATTCCTAATCCTTATCTTCTAGCCACCTAGGAGGCTTGTCTGCCCATCTTAATATCTTGGATTTGTGAGGAGCCACTTTTTCTCCAGAAGCTGAACAAAACAACTGTAGCCGGTTGAGAGTATTATCAAAGTTATCTTCTTCAAGATTAATGAAAAGAGTAGTGTCATCAGCAAACTGCTCAACAAGGAGATCTTCATTATTAGGTAATTTTATCCCTTTGACGGGGGGACCTATATCAGTTTCCCTGAGAATGTAGGTCAATGCATTTGCAGCTATGACATATAGTGTAGGTGCCAGGGGACATCCCTGTCTAATGGATCTTTCCAGGGGGATGTGTTCTGAAATCTCTCCATTGACATTAATGACTACTGAGGAGTCTTTTAGTAAGATACTTACCCACTTACAGAAGTATTCTGGGAATCCAAAAGCCTCTAATATTTTTAGAACAAACGACCACTCAATTATGACATATGCTTTCTCAAAATCCAGGAGTATCATAGCCACCTCCTGCCCATCTATTTTTGCCCATTGCATACCTTCCCAGCTAGTAATTAGGTTGTCTAAGATGTATCCTTCCTTTGATAAAACCAGTCTGGGTGACTGATACCACATTTTTTAAGATCTCACTAATTCTTCTAGCCAAAATTTTAGCAATGATCTTATAGGAGATGTTTAGAAGGGTAATGGGTCTCCAGTTCCTTATTTGAGATTTGTCCCCCTCTTTGGGTAGGAGCTTGATCAACCCTTTGTTCATGTCCCTCCCAAGGGACCCATACTCATAGGCTTCTTCATATACTCTGAGCAATTCTCCTGATATCCATTCCTTATTCTTTTTGTAGAATTTTGCCGGAAGACCATCCTCCCCGGGTGATTTGTCATTAGCTAGGGACCCAATGGCTTCATCAATTTCTCTAAGACTGATTCTTTGTTCTAGTTCCACTCCTTATTTTTGGGACACTTTCTTAGGGATCATGTTGATGCATATTTTCATAGCTTCAAAGTTTTCAGAGTTATGTTCGGAGGAGAACAATTTCTTGTAGTACTCAACAAAAGCTTGTAAAGTCTCTTCATTATTGGAGGTAATACCATTGTCTGTTTGGATGCCATTGATATCCTCTCTACTTTGTTTAGCTCTGATAAGGTTGAAGAAGTACTTAGAACCTTTGTCCCCATCCTTGATCCATCTGGATTTGGCTCTAACCTTTTGACCTTGAATTTTAGTGTTTTGGCTCTTCCTGAGATTGGATTTAGTACTAATAAGATATTTTTCCAATTCCAAGTAATGACCTCTATCCTGCAATTGGGATTCAATTTGGTTCAACTATCTCTGGTACATATTGGTACATATTTTCTTCCTGGTTCATATCAAGGGCTTCTTTGGTCCCAATTATTTGGAATATCTTCCTCCAGACCTTGACCAGTTGGACCCATTTGTCTCTGACAGAGAGCTCAAAGTTACAGAATTTGGAGAGGGCTATAGCAGTCCGCAGAGCTTGAGGGGAGTCTTGTTCCTCTAGCAGGGATGTATTCAATTTGAAGATGCTCTGCCTCTTTTTCTTGAGGATAGGTGAGGGCATAATGTCTGGAGGAATATTAATATGAATGGGAGAATGATCAGACATACCCATAGGGGTCACTTCCACTGGGTTTTGTCCAGAGTGTTTACTAATGTTGAACCATGAGGGGTTGAAATACACCCTATCCAATCTGCAATAGACTCTATTTCTATTGGCTTGATTGTTACACCATGTGAACCAAATGTTGTTGTATCCTTGTTTCATGTTCTCCAAAGGATCCTTAATTTGGAATCTTATCTTAAACTTGGCCCAGAAATAGAATTCATTTCCTTTCCAAATGTGCTTATTCCCACCACATTTATCCTCTCCACTCTCAATCATATTCAAGTCCCCGATGAATATCCATTTGGACTCAGGTAAGTTGGAGGCCAACCAATCCCACAACTATGCTCTATCTCGATAGTCATTTGGGGCATAGATGTTGCATATTCCTATATCCTAGTTGTTATCCTTGAAGATCCCCCAAATATCCTTCTGACAAGTTGATGTACCTTTAGAACTAATCTTACTGGCCCATTTGTCACTTATGAGCATTGCCACACCTCCTTTCCCTCTAGAGTGGTCTGAATATATGCATATGGCCTTCTTCCATATGAATTGAAGGGTATTTAGGGCTTGGAATCCAGCCACTTTGATCTCTTAGAAATAGATGATGTCCTTATAAGGTATCTTGTTGCACCAATTCCTAACAATGTACTTTCTATCTGGCATCTCCAAACCCCTGATGTTCCAGCTATAGATTTTCATCTTCATAAAGATTTGGAGGGTTTAGGATTCTGACAGAGTCTATTAAAGCACTTTGGAATTTCCTTGTTCTTGATTCTAAGGTTTTTACCACTGTTTTTTAGACTTTTTCTCCTTTCATAAGTTTTTCATTTCTTTTTCTTGGAGATCACTTCTACAAATCCATCCTCCTCATTGTCTTTTCCACTATGTACTGTCAAGGCTAGGTTATCGATGGGAGACTAGGAGTCCTCCTCACTAGATTTTAGGTTCTGGTTTTCATCCACAAGGTGAGTGATAGGTGTGACGAGAGTTGTGTCATCAGAACAGACCTCACCCTATCCAACCAGATGCTGTTTGGATAAAATCTTGGAATTTTTTCTTTTAATTTTGGATGAGGCTATCTGCTGATCATTTTGGCATGGGGCATTATACTCGTTCATCTTTTCTATAGGAACAGGAATGTATTGTGGCTAACATGCAAAAGGGTTCGGAACCTCTTTGTTCGGGGTAGCCATTTAGACAAAAAATTCATCTTCAAATAGAGGGTTGGAAAGGGATATGAATTTTTCCAAGTGGGAGTCCACCATAACCTTTTTATTAACCCTGTTATTCTTATTGGTGTTCGTGACAATATCATCTTTCCTTTGTGTGTTCTGATTATCATTTTCAACATTCGAGTCGGGCACAGGATTATTGTCTTTATTATTTAGTTCTTCTCCATTAAAGGTCTTCTGAATACTCTTAAGGAGATGACATTCATGTCTATTGTGTCCATTGAGTTTGCAATGGAAGCAGGCTCCAATGTCCCCTAGCTTAACCATGGGCCAAAAAACTTTCTCTCCTTCAATTTACATTGCAATTTCATTGGGGAAGGTAACCTCTGGGTTCAGAATGACAAGGGCACAGGCGTTGAGGTGAGGAAGGGTTACTCTGGCCTCTTCAACTTGAAGCACTGAGCCTAGGGGTTTGAGGAGAAGAAGAATAAAATGCCAGAATTCTGGCTGCACATTTCTAATTTCAATCCACGAAGGGGAGGCCCGGGCAATAACATTGTCTGAATTAAAACTAGGAGCCCACAGGAGAGCTTTGAAAATAGTTTGTCCAACATTCCACGGTCCTTTATTTAAGGCTTTTTCTTGCATAGAATTATTTTTGAAAAAGATAACAAATAAACCCCTTTGCACCATATGACTAAAACTAACCATTAAGCCTAGTTTTTTTCCCCAAACATTCCCTATCCAGTCATCTAGGAACTTCCTAGCAGGGGGAAACTTCATATTCATGCAAACAAAGAAAATTGCTACATTTTTAAAATGGGATTGCTCATATTTTATAGCAGTTACCATTTCCACATTTGGAGAGAGATTGAGAATCTTGGGGCCGGGTGACGGGATCTTACCTTCCTCTCCTCTAACTTTACCCTCTCCCACACATTCTGCTGGGTCTCCAGAGTTACCTCCTCTCTGTCTATCTCCATCAGGACAGGATGGTTCTCTTCCATTGTTGTCAACTACTATGAATTGCGCTGCCTTTGGTAAAACCATTTCTTCTGCAACAACTACTTTGTAAGATGGTTTAACCTGTGCACTGGTTGCTTTAATATTTTGCATTCCTTCCTTCTTATTTCCCTTAGAGCCGTCATTTCCATCATTAAGAACCTCTGCGTCCATCAGAGAGAAACTAATGGCAACACAAAAAATCTTGCAACTAGATGGCTCTCATAACTTGAAATAATGGCTCTCTCAAACGAACAAAGCTGAAACAGGGACAAAAAATGATCAAAATAGGTGCATCAAGGGCACACACACGAGCGCAAGAAAAAAATGAGAGAACACAAAACACAAAAAACTAAAAGCAAAACCATACAAACAAAAGTAAGGGAAGCAGAGAACAAGGACACCATCCATGCCACGCAAGCAGTACAGAGGGCCATGGGTCCTCCTACTGCAAAGCATGAAAACCAAGGGATCCACGGGCCAATTTGCAGAGCCTCCAATTCGCCGAGTCTCAGAAAACTCCAATTTCAATCACTCTAGACTTTTACTTTTAAACATTATCAAGGATGTATTTCATAATATTGTTTTAATTAGAAGATGAAATTTGTTGAATTCATGAGGATATTTTTAGGTGTCTACATTTTCCCCTCTTTGAGACAATGCACCTTGTTGCATTATTTCAAAGATAATTTATACACGCTGATGCATGCCCCAAAATGACCTAGTATGGTAATGGTTATGCCCCCTCAATGGATTGTGTGAGAAAAAACTTGTCAAAATTTTGGGCAAACACTTGAAAAAGGAAAGAGATAGGTTCAGGTTAAAGGTAGGTGAAAACGACATTGAAAATGGGTTAAAAATAAGCTCAAACGAGCCAAATTAGATTCATGGCAATCCACCACAAGCAACTAGGGTTTACATGGCCAATTAGGGATTACATCACCCATTTAGGGTTCACTTCCATTATAAATAGGGGTGAGGAGGACTTATTTGTTTTATTTGAGCATGAAGGCTTAAGGAGTAGAGTAAAGATCTTTGGAGGTCAAGAGGCATGAAGCAACGAGAAAGATGTTAGGATTTCCAGTGGAGTCACATCAATTCAAGTGGGTGCAACGACATGTGAGACCAGAAGACTACAAAGAGCTAGAACGTGGGCTTTTACCATCTTGATAAGCATGATTTTAGTTTTGATTAACACAAATAGGTGTAGTACAACCACAAAAATGTAAGAACACTATACCTGCATTTGTGTGCCCTTTCTACATTTTTGATGAGATAGTATTGTGGTTTGTACCCTTTCTACATTTTTTTACCATGTTGTGTTTTTGCATGTTATTACTGCATTTTTTTTTCTCTATTCTTGCATTTTTTTATAGATAAGGTAGGATGTGCTAGGGGTTGCAGAAACCTCAGTTAAGAGCTGATGCAATCAAGGTCAGAGGATCCAATAAAGGATTGTCCAAACTTGCAGCCAACAACAAGAAGAATAGCGGAAACAACAAAACACAAGAGATATGAATATGAACTTATATTATCTCAGAATTCTAATTACATGCAACATGCCAGACTATAAGGCCTTCGCGGTTAGGGCCAATTAAATCAACAGATTCAATAAGATCTCGCAGGATCTAACCTTATCCAATTACCCTGTAGCTAAGTGGAAGAAACGAGATCTGAACTTGTGCTCACAAGCCAACAAGCAAACTAAAATCTTTGTCTACCCACTTACAACTATCTGCAACAACTTACTATCATTCAGCTTATTATATTACTCTACTATCCTCTATCTATCTTCCCATTCCTTTGTCTTGTCCCTCTAAACATTGACCTAGACTCCCTTTTATACACACTTGCCACAAGTCGGCTTGTGGACAATAATTAAATGACCCATTCGGCCATACACTCTACAATGAAAAAATATTAAATGCACCATTTGGCTGCAATTAATGTTAGAGTAGTCTTAGTATAGCTAATAATTAAATCATTTAATTATTAGTCTATTTACTCTATGCTTAAGTTATACTTAGGCAGTTTTCTAATTCTTTAAGGTTTCCCCTTTAAGGTTTTGGTATCCTTTTATAAGGACTCACTGCTTTGTATTTCGTTAAGGAGATTGTAATATTTTCAGTTTGTTGATAATATAGAAGCTTTTTCTGTCAACATGGATTTCATGTCTCTGGCCTTTTGGCCACCATAGTTTTCCTTCTTCTGTCTTTGTCTTGCTTCTACTTGTGATAGATGTGCATGCAGGTGTTCTTGGGAGGATTTGTGTTTATCAAATCTAACATGGTATCAGAGCTTTCCTGCTGCTCGCTGTTTTGGTCTTTTTAAAGCAAGCTTATTCCAGTTCGGGGGTTTGAAGATCGCCAGTCTTTTCTGACATTTTTCTTTGGTTCTGGGGGGTCTTTGTTTTTTGAGGCACTTTGGACCAAAACTGACCTCACAGTTGCATCAAAAAGGCCCAAAAAACCCAGAATCCATATAAGGCTCGTCCGATTTGGACACCGGAGCCTCAGGGAGAAATTTCTTGGCCTTCAGGGGCCGTACGGGCACGGTTTTTGAGAAAAAAAAAATAAATTATTTTTTAATGATTTTTCATGCATTTTATTACGCAGGTAGTGTATTTTGACGGGCGCCGCCGCCGCGCCGCCCAGCGGCCCCTGCGCCGCCACCTGGCCCTGCCGCCACTGCGCCCCGCCGCCCCTGGCCTCCTGGACCCCGCCACCTTTGCGCCGCGCTCAGCGGCCCCCGCCGCCCCGCCAGCTCCCCTGCGCAGCTCCACCAGCGGCGACATTTTTTTTTGAAAACCCCCGCGGGCTTATTTACTGAGCGGATGGTCATATGAATGACCAGGGGCTGCGGCCCAGCCCCCTGAGCGCACCATGCGCCCGGGGGCCCACTTTTTTAGGCCCTAGGGGCTTAAATTTTTTTTTTTGAGGCCTTTCTGACCCTCCTGGAGTGTTTTCGCTCTATCTTGAGCATCCGGGGGTCTTTTTTTGACTTCCATATACCGTCAAAAAGCTCTTTCTAAGAACTTTCTGATGATGGAGGTTAGGTTTTGAGTTCTGCCATTTTGACAGCATTTTTTGCTGTTGAAGTCTGATGTTTAGTTTTGCCTTCCGGGAGTCATATCTGGCTCATCCGAACTCCATTTTTGGCAAACCAGATATCGTTGGAAAGCTGGTTCAGTGAACTATTCAGTGGTAGGAGTATTTTTTCCAGACTCTGCTCTAGGTTTTCTCTCCTTTGAGTTTGGCAGTTTATGCACTCTGGTGGATTGCTTGGGTTTACAGGTCCTGAGATCTCTTCTACTCTACTTCTAGCTCACTCTTCTTTTTGACTTCTGAGCTTGTTGTATCTCTCCTGTTGCATATTTTTTCTATAAATGCACTGATATAAAGTGCCTACCTCTGTATATCTGAGATCTTGTACACCTTGTGTGTTTTTGTACTCACACTCTGTTATAAAGTGTCATGGGGGTTATGATGATTATGCCATTTTAGGCGCATCCACCTTTGTCAAGTGAGCATACCTTCCATGACATTAGCCCATGCTGTGTGTCAGTGACACCGCCCTTTATCCTGTGTTTATACTTCTGTTGCACTGTTGGTGTTCCTGGTTCTTCTTCTGCAGATGTTTCTGGCATTGCATTTCAGTGTTCCTGTCACCTCTCCCTATTCAGCAGTATGGGGGGTTCACCTGTTGGTTCTATTGCTTCCTGGTTCGGTTGATCAGCTCTTCAGACATTGTCTTCTCTACCTGGTCATGCACTTCAGTGGGGGTTCCAACAGTCTCTTCTGACAGAATTTTCAGTTCCATGCTTCGGAGATGCTTCTTGCTCATTCTTCTTCCTCTTTGTGGGACTTTCCCTAGATTGAAGGCTTAGTTTCCTTCATCTAGTTTATTTCTTATACTTGGGTACCTGATCAGGCCTTGTTGCTGGGACCCATCTTTCCTGCTTTCTGCAGTAGTCTTTAGCTGTTTTGCTTCTCCCTAAGTTACACTTAAGGGGGGGTGTTAGAGTAGTCTTAGTATAGCTAATAATTAAATCATTTAATTATTAGTCTA
>MU223287.1:4312553-4338546 GCA_018584345.1 Thuja plicata
TGGATTTCATGTCTCTGGCCTTTTGGCCACCATAGTTTTCCTTCTTCTATCTTTGTCTTGCTTCTACTTGTGACAGATGTGCATGCAGGTGTTCTTGGGAGGATTTGTGTTTATCAAATCTAACAATTAATAAAAAAATACAAAGGAAAACACATCAACCCAGATTTAGGTCCACACACAATCCAATGAGAGACCCCACATTAATTATGCCACAAAAATTAAATTCAAAAGTATGCCAGATCAGGATAAACAACTCGGGAAGAGCATCACCGAGAAACAACAACCACTCGATAAGATGATACCTGAGCAACAGGGATGACTCAGTAAGAACATACCCAAGCCACATAAAACCAACTCAGTGAAAGCATAAACGAGAAACAAAAACCAGCTTGGTGAAAGGAACATTAAGCAGCTAACAAACATCGAGACTTGTCGGTAAAGTGAGATAGAAAGAGTACCTGAGAAACATGGTAGTTGAGCACTTCACCGAGTAGTCTCCAACAAGATAAAGAACAAAAGAAAACATATTTTTGGTTAACACAGGATTGCCAACTACCCCAGGATGCTCATGCATCAGACACCCCAGGTGTGAAAAGATGTTCTTAGAAGCTGGATGAACATATGTTGGGATTCAACACATAGATCCCAAACTGATTCTGATATACATGTCTTCCAAGTCCTCAACCGACACACTCTTCCCTCGGTTCTTCTTTTGCTTCCCTTTACCACTAGCACTTGTTGATTTACCTTCACATCTCTGTACACTTATGTCTGCACCATCCACTATAACCATTTTAGATCTGCTACTAATGCTCAATTTCCTCCTCCCAAGCTCTGCATTCTTCAAAGGAATCAAAATAGACTTCTTCCCATCCTTCATTATAGTAAAGGAATTTATTTTACAGTAATGAATAGCCTCTCTATCATACTGCCAAGGTCTACCGAGTAAAATATGACAAGAACTCATTTCCACAATGTCACATAATACTTCATCTCTATAAGTACTGACGTGAAAACTCACCATGCACTGCTCCTTCACCTCTACTGCATGACCATCTTGTAACCAACTTATCTTATAAGGACAAGGATGTCTCACCCTTTTCAAACCAAGTTTCTGTACCATCTCCTCAGTAACTAGGTTATCATTACTTCCTCCATCAACAATCACCTTACAATGTTTACCACTAGACTTGTACATAGTCCTGAACAAGTTCTTCCTCTGATAAGAATTATCTTGCTTCAAGGGCAACAAAGTTCTCTTAAGAAAAAGATTCACACCTTTCACCTCAAGTTCATTCTCAACAAACTCATTCACCATAGCATTTCAGTGACTACCAACCTTCTTATCTGCATGGGGACATTCAAATGACCAATTTCCTTCTTCACCATAGTTGTAACAAGTACCTCTGAATACACCTCTACCTATCTTTCTCTTCGATTCCACAGGTTTAAGTTCATCTTCAACTTTTAGTTTATCTTTTACCGACTGCTTTGACTTATCTTTCCCTCAGGAGTTACCATAATGTCTTCTCTTCAACTTATCTCCTGCCTTTAGTGCATACTAATAAGAAACCTCTATAGATTCAACCTTCAACATACCAATCTCATCCTATATATTAAATTTTAGACCATTAACATACCTTGCCACCTTTTCCTTAGAAATTTCTCTATGCCCAGACTGAATAGTCAACTTGTATAACTCCTTGGTATAATCTTCCACAATCATCTCCTTCTATTTTAGATTGTGTAATTTCTTAAACAATTGAAGTTCATAGTCGATAGGAATGAACTTAGCTTTTAGCTTTGTTACCATCAACCTCCATCAATTGATCTTTAGCTCACCTTCTTCTTCTCAGTCCCTTTGCAACTCTTTCAACCATAAGGCAGCATGCCCTTTCAAATTAGTTTGTGCCAACCTCACTCTAAGTGGATCTTCAATGTCTTCTAGCTCAAGTAGTCTTCTAACTCACTGATCCAATCAATCACATCCTCAGGTCTCAATGTACCTAAAAAATTAGACACCTCCATATTGTAGTTTGTACTCAATCAAGCTCCAGATCTGTGCTACCGATCATATCTGTCTCCTCTAGATCTCTCTATCCGATCGGCTCTATCATGTCCACTAGATCTAGCAACTTCAAAGTCTTCAACAAATTCCTCATAACTATCATCTGTTCTCGGACCTCTATGCAATCCAACATTTCTGATCCCTTCTTTGATTTCATTCTTCATCACCATCATCTCAGATCTGAATCTTTCTGTTATCCTTTCTTCCACCTCCTCAGAAAGATCTGCAATCGCCCTAGGGTCCAATCTTCTCAGAGGCATATCTCTAGATCTTAAAAAACCCTAAGCTCCACAAGAAATGAAAAACTCTGATACCACTTGATGCAATTAAGGTCGGAGGATCCAATAAAGGATTGTCCAAACTTGCAACCAACAACAAGAATAATAGCAGAAATAACACAACACAAGATATATCAATATGAACTTATATTATCTCAGAATTCCAATTACATGCAACATGTCGGGTTGTAAGGCCTTCCCGATTAGGGCCAATTACATCAACAGATTCAACAAGATCTCACAGGATCTAACCTTATCCAATTACCCTATATCTAAGTGGAAGAAACCAGATCTGAATTTGTGCTCACAAGCCACCAAGCAATCTACAATCTCTGTCTACCCACTTACAACTATTTGCAATAACTTACAATCATTCAGCTCATTAGCTTACTCTACTATATTCTATCTATCTTTCCATGCCTTTGTCTTGTCCTTCTAAACATTGACCTAGACTCCCTTTTATACACACTTGCCACAAAGTCGGCTTGTAAACAATAATTAAATGACCCAATCATCCATACACTCTATAATGAACAAATATTAAATGCACCAGTCGGCTATAATTAATAACAAAATACAAAGGAAAACACATCAACCCAGATTTAGGTCCACACATGATCCAATGAGAGACCCTGCATTAATTATGCCACATAAATTAAATGCAAAAGTTGGCCAGATTAGGATAAACAACTCAGGAAGAGCATCACTGAGAAATAACAACCACTTGGTAAGATGATACCCGAGCAATAGGGATGAATAGGTAAGAACATACCTGAGCCATAGAAAACCAACTCGATGAAAGTGTAACTGAGCAATAGAAACCAGCTTGGTGAAAGGAACACTGAGAAACCAACGAACATCGAGACTCATCGATAAAGCGAGACATAAATAATACCTGAATAACAAGGTAGCTGAGCACTTCACTGAGCAGTCTCCAACAAGCTAAAGAACAAAAGCAAACATATTTTTGGTTGACACAGGATTGCCAACTACCCTAGGATGCTCTTGCATCAAGAGTTGATAAGGCTGATAAGGCTAGTTGATAGTTGACATGTTGAATAGGGTTAGTTGATAGCTAGGATGATAAATGTGAGCCAGTTGATGGTTGGGTGCACTTATTAGGGGTAATTTTTAGTTTTTGATTATGGTAAAAGCAAGTTTTGAAGGGGCCCCGAAACCCTATACAAACATATTTTAGAGGGAATCTGAAACCTATCCATGAAGAAATATTGCTAAAAGGTATACTTTTAAAACCAGCAGCCCACAGACAACATTCTTCCAACAACTAAAAAAGAAGAGACAATAAAAACCCTAGTTGTCTAAGAAACATGCCAAAGCCTTACATCATTAAATTTACTGGAGTGTAAAAACTCCCCAGACAGAAGAATAGGGTTTTGATATGGAACCCAAAACCAACAACCTCAAAGAGAAACATTTTTCCAAAAACCTGCCTTTAACCATAACCAAAAACTCCCATCAACCAGGATGGGCCCTTGAAAACTTTCAACATCCACCTACCTGCACCTACCAGCCACAAGAAGCAAACAAATCTGAAAAGAAAAAACAAAAGGAAACCAAAAGAATCCCTCTTCCTCATCTTTAGAAGAAAATGTGATGCCCTTTAGCCCAAGAGGAAAACCTCTAGACCTGAACATGCACCTCATCACAACCCACTCCAACTGTAGAGCTAAAGGGCTAACCCCCTGCCATTTCCATCTAGCCTTCATGTGGCAGTAAGAAGGAGCAGACCACTCTCCACCCCCAACAACCTCCTCCCAGCAGCCACATACCACCTCAATAGGCTGAGCCTTCACCTCAATAGAATCTTCCATCTCAATAGGAAGAAAGGAAGAAGAAAACTAAGATAAAGAAAGACTCCACCTCCAAGAGGCCACATGATAAGCACCCACCTCTATAGGGATATACTCCACCTCAGTAGGAGTATAGCATAGAGGGAAAAGGTAGTAAAGGGGGCCATCTCTACAAGAAAAATCATCTAAAAATAGGGGATGAATAACCTCATTTAAAATCGACCCAATGACACAAGAAGAGAAAACACCTTCCAAAATGGGGTCCCGCCATTCTGTAACCACAGCACTAGCAGACCGCATTCTAATATTTTCACATTTTTTACACCAGGGCATCTCTTCCTCCCCCAAATTGTTCCTTCTACCCCAAACAAGGAAACACAAACAAAGACAATGGAGCATAGGGCAATGAGAAGGCATTTCACACGTATAACTCGCTCTCCACTCAACCAGATGTACAGGAAGATAACCTTCCAGTACCATAACCATTGGTCTCATAGTGGCAACAGAGTTATTCGGGAGTCTGCAAACCCCACAACCCAAAGGATAGAGGACAACCTCATCCCCATTGCTGGTGACACCAACCGCACCTTCGGCCTCCCCATCCTTAGCATTGCAGCCGCAACCTCTATCTCTTCCTCTCAGCACCATCCGCTACTGGGACCTCCCTCAAACAAAGAAGAAACTGACAGTTTTTGCCCCACTGTATTCTCCGTCCTCCTCATCACTATCTCCTCCTTCATCATTGCCTTCTCCCGCTTCTTCCACACCTATGGAAACCCTAGCCGCTCTCGCTCCCGCTCACACTCCTACTCCCGCTCACATTCCCGCTCCCGCTCTACTCTCCATTCGTTTCTTATGAAAAGGGTAGTAGGGGTAATTTGTAGTTGCATAAGGTAGATTATAGAAGTTTAGGGAGGTGTTGAAATAATTTAGGGTGGGACAAGAGGGTTTTGAAATGGTTTAGGGCCAGTCAAAACAAGTTTGAAGGGAATTGAAATGGTTTAGGGTAGTTCAAAATATTTTTGAAGGGGTTTGAAATGGTTTAGGGTAGGTCAAAACAATTTTGAAGGGGTTTGAAATAATTTAGAGTAGGTCAAAATAGGTTTGAAGGGGTTTGAAATGGTTAAGGATAGATCAAAATAGTTTTGAAGGGGTTTGAAATGGTTTAGGGCAGGTCAAAACAATTTTTAAGGGGCTTGAAATGGTTTAGGGCTGGTCAAAATGGTTTTGAAGGTGTTTGAAATGGTTTAGGGTAGGTCAAAATAGTTTTGAAGGGGTTTGAAATGGTTTAGGGTAGGTGATAATAGTTTAGGTCCATTTTGAAACATTTTAGGGTTAGGGTTGATAGATTTAGGATTGATGAAAAGATTAATTGTGTTTGACATGATTGGTTGGTTAGATTACAGGATGATGCCCTTGTATTGTTGTCGAGGGAGTGATTTCCTCTGAAGCAGTTGATGATACAAGAGATTTTCATGGTTTTTAGACCCGTTCAAAGTTTTCATGGTTCCATACCTCTTCCTCCAGTCTCTGTAAATAAAACCTTGTTGCAAAATTCATGCAAAAGCCTAAACCCTCAAGACATGTTCTATTCTCTCGTTACCACTTATAATATTTTTAAGTCATGTGTGCTTTTATCCTTTTCCTTATCTCACAATCTCCCAACCAAGATCAAATATTCCTTTTCCTTTGGAGATTACATGCACACCATTGATCGATTCATGTCCATGTTTTAATCATTTGGTTGGTACTGAGTTGCTAGATCAAGTTCGGGTTCAAGTTTTTATTCAACGATCTAGTGAGTACCATGGGTGCAGATCTCATCGTAGGGCTGGCATTTGATCTCACAATGTAATCAGAGTCAATACAAGCATTGGGAGATTCAGAGATACCTTTATCTCTAAATCTCATAATTTAGCCATGGTCAAGACATGGTTTACATTTTGCCTTGCTCACGCAATCTTCGAATGCGCCTCTAGTTCAGTTAGATCTCCCAAGACTTGGCAAGGATCGTAGATCAAGTTTGAGATCAATGACTGGCGCTAGATCTCGTAATGAAATGGTTAAGTCAATGATGATTCTGAGATTCAGTGCAGATCATCGATCATGTTTCAATCCTAGGGCTTGCGCTTAATCTCTAAATGTGACCCGAGTAGAGTGAAATGTTTAGCAATTCAGAGATTACATTATCTCTGAATCTCTAGATACACTCAAAGTTAGGCCAAGGCAACACAAGGTCGAGTACAGGTTTGTCAAGACAAAATCATAACTATTGATTTAGTTCAAGATCTGTGGCCTACACGTGATTGCCAGATAAAAGTCAAATTCTTCAAATCTTTCAGAGATCTGGCGATATTCATAGATCTTGTTTAGATTGTGTGGCGTGCACTTGATCTCAAAATGGAACCAGGGTTAGAGAAATCATATGGCAACTTGGAGATACAAATAAATTGACTGATTAGAGTTAAAAGGCTAGTTGCAGGTCAAGTTATAATGTGAGTTAGATCAGACAACGGGCGTGAAGGCTCAAATGCAAAGATGAAGATAATTAATCATCAAGGAAATGTGTCTGATCGATGCATGCCACTGTTGATGTCACGGTCTTGGGGTTTGAAAAGCAGGTAAAGAGATAGTAAATTTATTTTGATCATGTGGACAACGCGAAGCCTTGAAGAAAAAGTGAACAAAATCTAGCCTTTGAGGCATTATGCCCTTGCACCACATGTCCCTGGTGGGTCTAGGATCAACGTCAGAGTAATAAAGTTAAAGTGCTATCAGGTTTGAGTTGTCTGACAGATGGCATAAAGCCTCAATGTAAATATGTGAGAAGATTAACGATCACGGCATCGTGCCTATTTGATATGTGTCAAGCCCGGTTAGTGTAGGTTAGAGGCCAGCAAGGATTTCTCAGGGCTAGTTATATGCCATGTGGAGGTCAGTGGGACCAAGGTTCCCAAGTTGTAAAGGGTGCCGAGTTGTAAATAAGGTAAGGCATAGTTTAGTTAATTTAGATCATGTGGCGGGTGTCAAGCCTTACGATGAAGATGCACAAGATCTAACCTTTGAGGCATTGCGCCTAGCGGCCATGTGTTCTCAAGGGTTTGTGGGACCTGTAATTATAAAACCAAGGGTAGGATAATGTGTAGTCAAGTTGTTGAAGATCTAACGGTGGGCATAAAGCCTTAGTGCGAAGATGATCGTTAGAATAGCCTTCTAGGAATTATGCTTGGTTGATGCGCGACAGAATCTGATTAGGGCCCAGGTAACTTAGAGTTGATCCACGACTACATTTTAAATTTGGAGAAAGTCTTGGTCTCAGTCGTTGCTGAGATCTTCACGCTAGGGAGATATTCATTGTAACAGTCTTTCAAATATTTAAATATTTCCTTCAGGGTTTCAGAATGATGGACCTTGTCATGTGCTGCAGAGCAATAACTATTAAATCTGATCTTGGGGATTGCATCTGTATATATGAGGATGGTGTCTAGATAGGGATTAAGGAGCTAAATGGTGAATTTATAAGGAGAGGTGAAAATTGGGGTTTATGGTAAAGACTTGCACATCTGTCAAACCCTAATTTTGGCTCTTGTCATCTCTACCTTAAATACAAACATTATTTTCATCATCCCCAGGGATTGGTGGTTTCATGTTAGAGCATGATCAACATGGAGTATGGAGGAGGTTTTCATCTTGGCGTGCAGGACTGTTTTGGGGATCAAAAAGTTATGTCAGATAAGATCTTTTTGTGATCTTTTAGAGAAAGATCGGCTGGAGAAGAAGGACTGCTCTTAATTTTTGAGAGCGAATGCTATCAGAAAACCCTCTTCTAGGGTTTTCCTTCTCCTATAAGTCTCTTTCTTTTCTTTGTTGTAGGAGTTCAGAAGTTTTGGGTTCCAAGCTTTAGTTCCAAGGGGATATAATAGATTGTATCATTTTGTATTTAGATAAAATAGAAAGTTCTTGCATCTTTTGCATATTATTGAAGTGGTATGTTTTAGATTAGATGAGAACATGAACATGATTCATCATACTTAATGTAATTATTCCAGTTTCAAGTCTCTCCTTGGTGTCAATCATGTGAGTTTTGGATTTTTTGATTCACTGCATAGGGTCAGCTATGTATATGTTCTATTCCATAGTTTTTGATCTAGGATTAAATGAAACGTACTTTGGATAGGGTATAGACTCATTTGACTTGTCTATAGAAGGATATTATAAGTAGTGGTTGGTCTGTAGTGGTTGTGTTTATGTCTTTGAGTCTTTGACAGTAGTTGGTTCATGTTTTCTATATTTGCATTTGAGATATACCCAATGGATAAGGCACTGATCAAGGATTAGTAAATTCTGTTGAGATACATGTTTGATTGGTTTTGGGCTATATTATGCAATCTTATACATCAAAACCATATCCAAGTTCCCTATTATTTGTGGTTGTTCATTTTATGTCCCACATAGTAATGGAGAGTCAATGAATGCTTGGTTAGCATTTAGTACTTTCTTACTATTATCTATTGTTAGAATCTAGACTAATAAGGAGTTGTATAGAGATATATCTATCTGGATTAGGTGTACCCACCTTGGTTTAATAGATCCAAAAGTGCAGAGGGTAGTCTTGTCCCTATAGTTGGTCTAGTTACCTTGCAAAGCTTTCATACTTGGAGATAACCCCTCCTAACATCAGTCTCAAGGTATACTGGTGGCTTCTCAAAGCATAAACATTTTCAAACACCAACAAAATGGTGAATCTACTATGGATACATAAGCAAAAGTGATTAGTGAGTGTAAGTGAGTTTCTTCCTTGCCTTACTAAGTCAATCCCAGAGTCTGGATATAGAGTCGTGGTTTTCAAAGAGATATTCCTCATGTTTCTAAGAATGAGTCTATTTTTATTGTTTGTCATTGCATATTGTCTGAGAGTCCTAGTTCTGAATGTGATACAAGTATTATCTCACATGTGGTGAGTGGCGACTCTGAGTTTCTTTGATTTGCACCAGTGTGCATGTTTGAAGAAAATACTACAAATAAAGAGGTGGACTTGCAGTGAAGAGGCAATAGATAATAGGACTCCTGTGACTACAAGCATAGTCAAGAGAGGAATTTTTATGAGACCCTATATGGGGTGTGTTGTGAATGTGTTGATTTTTAGAAGGTCAGAGTTGAGAAGAGATCTCAGCCTTTTATTTTATTTCCTTTGCAAAGAGGTGGAAACTCTACAAAAACTTTGAAGGTGATTTGGAGGTGGCTTCAGATTAGTATCTTGTAGCTATTGCAACACATCTAGGTACTTCATTATTCAAAGCTATGTATGTTTCCTTATTGAGTGGTTTAAGCACTTGTAAAGTGGTGGAAAGGGGTAAGGAGATTATTTGTTAATTGTTGTTTGATTTGCTTAAAGTGTGTTGAGTTCCTTAACCCTATTTTACACTTAATTGAATTTGATTGATTGTATATTGTAATTGTGATTAGGGAGAATATAAGATGTTCCTCTTTTATTCCCAAATGCACAAATGGAAGATCCAAGTTGATCAACCCAAAGGAAGGACTAATGCACAAATGAATCAACTATTTGGAAAAGAGAGTGACAAGAAGGATATCTTAAATTCTGTTAATTATATGTATAGATATGATATATGATAGTAATTGAAGAAATGGGAGAAATATACTAACCTTAAAGAATCGCAGATCAAAGAATGCTATTTTCTGAGGTTTGTAGACTATTTATGGAAAAATGAAGTATGATCCAAAACCGTAATGCAGAGATGAACAAAACCCATAAATCTTTTTCTATTCCGATGTCGTCTTATGAAAAAGGTCGACCTTGACCCATAAATGTCAACCCTGACCCAATAATGTCAACCTTGACCTGCACAGGTCCGACAAAGAATATGTTCGCGAAGCCTGACAAAAAGCCGAAAAGGGTATCCAGATCTGTGTCCAAATCTACAGTCCTAAACCTATACCTGCAAGAAAAAGAGGTTTGTTTGTTGGAGGGGGGTTTGCCTTGGTCAAACCCTAGTTGTGGAATTAACCTCAAATATATGTAATTGAAATTGCATAAAGATAAACAAAGTAAATGCACAAATTCACCTTGCTTGTAAAATCCCTTGTGGAGGATTCGAATCCTTAAGTCCACAAGTATGTATGCACCAAATATGTAGAATGTAGAATGGTAGGATGTCTTCAATCTCTTGCTTTTATATCTCCAACACCAAGTCTTGAATGGGTTCTTGAATTTGGAAGAGGCTTGGAATAAGGTGGATGGAGAGATCAACAAAAGGGCATCATATAGCTTGAATCCTTCAATGGCCTCCAATGGATCTCCTTCATGAAAAATGGATGCTTGAATGGATGAATGCTTGCTTGAAATATTTCTCCTTAGTTTTCTTGAATCGCACTTGAAGATAGTTTGAGAATGCTTGATCACGATTAGAAGACTTAGAGAAAATGAGAGGAGAAAGCTCTCTTTTATATGAAACTAGGGCACAATCTTCTAAGGAGGCTGACATAGGATAATTAAATCCCCATTAAAGCCTTTACCCCTAGGAGAGGACCTATAATAAATATAATTTTGGAATCGACGCTTCAAAACCCGAAACAGCCAACCCGAAAGTGGGAAATAACTTTTGCAAAGACCGACATCCAGAAACTGCAAGATCCCAAAGTTTGAACCCTGGGTCAAGGTTGAGGTCAACCTTGACCTAGGTCAGGGTCGAGGTTGACCTTGACCTAGGTTAGGGTTGAGGTTGACATAGACCCAAAAGGTTGACCCTGACCTTGAAGTCCAAAATCTCAAATCTGCAGTCCAGAATGTAGAAATCAGGTTGGAAAGAAGTGGAAAGAGGGACAGAATAGGGGAAAGCCAGGTCTAACTCAAGAACCCATTCTAGGTGCTTGATATGACCCCAAACCACTTACTCAAAAGGCTAAACAAGTATATAATGGAAGTGCTTCCATTTTATGACTATACAATACTAAGAAAGGGAAAAAGGTGTGAATAGAGGTTTACATGCTTCATGCTTTAAGTTGAATTATGCAAAATAATATGGAGGCACTATATTAGTTAAAATGGGTAAAATTGAAGAGGAGATTGCATTGTTAGACCAAGGCATCCAAAGGGATTGCATAGTGTGGATGAGATTGAAGGTGGGAAAGAGAAAGGATATATCAATACCTGTGTTTTATGATAAGTATTATGATGAATATGATATCCTTCTACGGGGTATTGAGTTTCCAGGGTCTTTTTTTATTGATTTGTTTTTGGAACTTTTCTTTCCTAAATCAACCCATTATCCAGCCTCCTTGAGGAAGGAACATTATGTGCATATCAGGAATTGGATAAATAATGAGGAAGACCTTGAAATTGATCAGGTAACACATGAGGTTACGCCTGGTAATGTTGATATTGAGAATGATGGAACTGATAAAGGAGATGTGTCCAATGTGGACGCTCTCTCTTATATTCATGAAAGTGATGCTCTTTCTCAATATGAGGCAAAAGATTTGTGTAGTCAGCAAGAGGAAAATGATAGGATAAGTGAAGATGTTGTTTCTGACTGCTCATAAGGGGAGGATGAAGATGATGACAGTGCTTCACTTCATAGTGAGCAAATTTCACAGCTCCTGACTTATGAGTATCTTAGATATCCAGGGAGGGACAACTCTGAAGTCCCCCACCCAACACACATTGATTTTGAAAAAGAATATGAGTTAGTAGGTTCTAATTTTGACATGCGTGTTTCTAATTCTCTTTGTGCTTATGCATTACTTAGTTGAAACAAGATGTAATTTGATTTATCAGATGATGAAAGTATCAGTGTTGTCTCAGATTCAAGGGGTGAATATTTTCCTGATATAATGTTGAGCACTGATTGGGATAGTTGTGTAGATTTTGAATCTTTTTCTGATTTTGAATTTTCCATTAAACCATTGAAGGATGGTCTTCGTTTCTCAAGTTACACATATTTATGATGAGTGCATTGATGTTTTCCCTCCCACCCACCAACAGGATTATGTTTTTTTCAAAGTTGATACTTCGCAAGAGGATTCTTTAGAGAATTTTGATATGGATGTGCAAACCAGTGATGTGATGTAAGATGATTTATCTGCAAAGGAGAATAGGGACCTTAGTGTTGATGATGATCAACATTCTTCCTATTTAGTTTATGAATTTCCTTTTCAGGAACTAGATGTTATAAATGATACCAGCTACATGGCAGAATACAAGTGTCTTTCTCAGCTAGATGGTGATTCTCCAAGACGTGGCAGTGTATTAGGTATTGTTGATTATTACATTGGATCTCAATTTTTTTTCTAATTGATGAATGCAACATACATATACCACATGTTTTTCATATGTCTAATTTTCTTTCTGGCTCTAATGCTAAATATGCTAATTTTTTTATGGAGAGCTAATGGTACATGATAATAGGTTTAATCAGGCAGATGAGAGAAATTGTTTCAACTTTCTTTCAATGTAGGGAGCAAAAAAATTTCCTATGATAGAGGCAAGCTAGATCAATATTTTGGTGATGGCTTCAGGTCATCAGGACTAATTTGACTCCTTCAAATCAGAAAATAAGTTGTAGAGGTGTAAATCTTTGCTTGTAGTCTTAGGATTTTCTTTCTATTTTAGTTTCTACTTTAGGTTAGGTTTCCTGTTTTGTAGGTGATCTGCTTATCCAAAAAATCCTAAATCTTTGATATTCTTGCAAGATACATACATACCCAGATAGAGCCACTATTAGACCCATTCAAAATTTTCATGGTTCCATACCTTTTCCTCCAGTCTCTAGAAATAAACCCTTGGTGCAAAATTCATGCAAAACTTGAAACCCTCAAGACATGTTCTATCTCTTGTTGCTTTTTTCCAAGTCACTTAGAATATTTTTAAGTTATGTGCACTTTTATCCTTTGCCTTGTCTCGCAATCTCCCAACCAAGATTGAATATTCCTTTTCCTTTGGAGATTACGCGCACACCATTGATCGATTCTGTCTATGTTCTAATCATGCGGTTGGCATTGAGTCGCTAGATCAAGTTCAGGTTTAAGTTTTTATTCAGTGATCTAGCAAGGACCGTGGATGCAGATCTCATCATAGGGCTGGTGCTTGATCTCGCAATGTAACCAGAGCCAAGAGAAGCATTGGGAGATTTAGAGATACCTTTATCTCTGAATCTCATGATTTAACCATGATCGGGACAGGGTTTATAGTCTGCCTTGGTCATGCAATCTCCAAATGCACCTTTGGTTGAGTTAGATCTCCTAAGACCTAGCGAGGATCGTAGATCAAGTTTGAGATCAATGACTGGAGTTAGATCTCGTAATGAAATGGTCAAGTCAACAATGATTATGAGATTTAGCACAGATCGTCGATCATGTTTCGATCCTAGGGCTTGCGCTTAATCTCTAAATGTGACTCAAGTTAAGTGAAATGTTCAAAAATTTAGAGATTACGTTATCTCTGAATCTCCAGATAGACTCAGAGTTAGGCCAAGGCAACTTAGGGTCAAGTACAAGTTTGTTAAGACATAATCATAACCCTTGATTTAGTTAAAGATCTATGGCCTGCACGTGATCGCCACTTAAAATTCAAAGTCTTTAAATCTTTCAAAGATCTGGCAATATTCATAGATCTTGTCTAGATTGTGTAGCATGTGCTTGATCTCAAAATAGAACCAGGGTTAGAGAAATCATATGGCGACTTGGAGATACAAAGAAATTGACTGATCATTGTTAAAAGGCTAGTTGCAGGTTCTAATGTGAGTTAGATCGGATGACATGCATGAAGGCTCAAACACAAAGATGAAGATAATTAATCATCAAGGAAATGCGCCTGATCAACATGTGTCACTACCAACATCATGGTCCTAGAGTTTGAAAAGTAGGTAAAGAGACAATAAGTTTATTTTGATCACATGGACAATGCGAAGCCTTGAAGAAAAAGTGAATGAAATATAGCCTTCAAGGCATTACACCCTTACACCATGTGTCCCAGGTGGGTCCAGGATCAATGTTAAGGTAATAATGTTAAAGTGTTGTTAGGTTTGAGTTGGTTCGATGGATGGCGTAAAGCCTCAATGCAAAGATGTGAGAAGATTAGCGATCAAGGCATTGCGTCTATTTGATATGTGTCAAGACCGGTTAGCACAAGTTAGAGGCCAACAAGGATTTATCAGGGCCAATTATATGCCATGTGGAGGTTAGTGGAACCAAGGTTTCCAATTTGTAAAGGGTGTCGAGTTGTAAAATAGGTAAGGCATAGTTTAGTTGATTTAGATCGTGCGGTGGGTGTAAAGCCTTATGATGAAGATGTGCAAGATCTAACCTTTGATGCATTGCACCTAACATCCATGTGTCCTCAAGGGTTTGTGGGACATCCAGTTATGAAACCAAGGGTAGGGTAATGTGTAGTCAAGTTGGTGAGGATCTAATGGTGGGCGTAAAGCCTTAGTGTAAAGATGATTGTGAGAATAGCCTTCAAGGCATTGTGCTTGGTCGATGCGTGGAAGAATCTGATCAGGGCCTGGGTAACTTAGAGTTGAACCATGACTGCATTTCAAAGTTGGGGAAAGTCTTGATCTCAGTCATTGACGAGAGCTTCGCGCCAGGGAGATAGCCATTGTAACAATCTTTCAAATATTTAAATATTTCCTTCAGGGTTTCAGAACGGTGGACCTGGTCATGTAGTGCAGATCAATAAATGTTAAATATGATCTTGGGGGTTATGTATGCATATCTAAGGATGGTGTCTAGATAGGGATTGGGTAGCTAAATTGTGCATTTATGAGGAGAGGTGATAATTTGGGGTTTCTGGTAAAGACTTGCAGATCTGTCAAACCCTAATTTTGGCTCTTGTCCTCTCTACCTTAAATATAGACACTATTTTTCATCATCCCTAGGGATTGGTGGTTTCCTGTCAGAACATGATCAGAATGGAGTATGGAGGAGGTTTTCAGCTTGGCAGGCAGGACTATTTTGGGGAGATCAGAAAGTTATGTGAGATCAGATCTTTTCGTGATCTTTTAGAGAAAGATCAACCAGAGAAGAAGGATCGTTCTTAATTGCTGAGAGGGACTACTATCAGAAAACCCTCTTCTAGGGTTTCCTTCTCCTATAAGTCTCTTTATTTTCTCTTTTATAGGGGTTTAGAAGTTTTGGATTCCAAGTGTTGGTTCCAAGATTTAGTTCCAAGGGGATATAACATACTGTATCATTTTTTATTTAGATATAATAGAAAGTTCTTACATCTTTTGTATATGATTAAAGTGGTATGTTTCAGATCATATGAGAACATGAACATGATTCATTGTACTCAATGTAATTATTCCAGTTTCAAGTCTCTCCTTGGTGTCAATATTGCAAGTTTTGGATTTTCTGATTCACTGCATATGGTCACCTATGTATATGTTCTATTATGTAGTTTTTGATCTAGGATTAAATGAAACATACTTTGGATAGGGCATAGAGTGATTTGAATTGTCTATAGAAGGATCTTATAAGTAGTGGTTGGTCTGGAGTGATTGTGTTTATGTATTTGTGTCTTTGACAGTAGTTGGTTCATGTTTTCTATATTTGCATTTGAGGCATACCCAATGGATAAGGCACTGATCAAGGATTAGTAAATTTTGTTGAGATACATGTTTGATTGGTTTTGGGCTATATTATACAATCTTATACATAATAACCATATCCAAGTTCCCTATTATTTGTGGCTGTTGGTTGTATGTCCCACATAGTAATGAAGAGTCAATGAATGGCTGGTTAGCATTTAGTACTTTCTTACTATTATCTATTGTTAGAATCTAGAGTAATAAGGAGTTGTATAGAGATATATCTATCTGGATTAGGTGTACCCACCTTGGTTTAATAGAGCCAGAAGTGCAGAGGGTAGTCTTGTCCCTATAGTTGGTCTAGTTACCTTGCATAGCTTTCATACTTGGAGCTAACCCATCCTAACATCAGTCTCAAGGTATATTGGTGGCTTCTCAAAGCATAAACATTTTCAAACACCAACACAGGTTGAGATGGACTCACTATGATCCATCAGTTTTTAGTATGTTGTATAGATGCCCAAGATTAGGGCAAATATGGATTTGTTATTTGCATTGGCTGGGAGATGGCATAGTGAGCATTGATCATTTCACTTATCGATAGTTGAGATGACAGTTGCATTAGAGGATATGTACAAGATATGGAGGATTCTAATTATAGGAGAGTTGGTGCAGTATGATAAGTGGGGAGATGGTAATGCTCTGTGTCAAGCCTTCAATGATTATGAGGGGTATTTTCAGATGTGAGGAGGGGAGATGAGTTGGGAGGAGATGATGACCTATGGATCACCTCTATTGTGTGTATGAGTTGGAGTAGTGTGAGGGTACCTTTATCCAGAAAATAAATCTCAAGGACTATATTCAGGATGGGAGAGGACTCTAAAGAGGATAGTTTATGAAATTACCCAATTTGCATGGGGTCCTTGTTTGTTGGCTCATTTATACAACATTTTACATTAGGTGGTATATGATGGAGCGTGCAACCTTTTAGTTGGGGTGACACTGTTACATGTGTGAGTATGAGAGCATATCACAATTATATGACTAATTCATGTTAGGGTTAGAAGAGAAGGAAAACCATATGTACATATGTATGCATAGATTAAATTTATTCCCAAGGTGGGTAAGATGGAGTATTGGATACATGTATTGGATCAGATAAAATTAGTGATCTAGAGACCATATATGGATTGTGAGGACTAGGAGGAGGACACATATACTCTACTATGTGTGTATCAGCCATGGATATTGATAGGGAGGATACCATATATTTTTGAGATACATCTCCCAAATCAAATAAATTTACAATTTTTTTGAAGAAAGAGGATACCTAGGGGTTCAGGTGAGTTTGTAGAGAGTGCTAGAGAGAGGAGAGACTAGGGTCCCACTCTATCCTTTGAGGTGGTGAGATTAGAAATATGGGAACTAGTTTTGACTCCATGGTATATGGACAAGGATGTAGCAGAATGAAGGGTTACTAATGAGTATAGAGGGTGGTTTGTAGCACATTTGATTGTGAGACTAGTAGGGCCAAAAGAGATAGCACCAGAGCTAGATGATGATGTGGAGGAGATAGGGTTACCTTTACAAAGGAGGCGTAGGAGAGGACATGGTTGTGTGCATTAAAATGTGACCTATCTAACAACAAAAACACTTCAATGAATCATTGCATGATTGATTAAATAAAGTAAACTAATTAAGCACAAATCAACCAAGGCGACTCATTGCCTTCTAGTAAATAGAAGTATGAATTTTTCTCTCAGATCCTTGCAAAATCTAGTGACTTTAGAATCTATCTAAACGAAGGGTTTTGAAAGATTTAACTACATGAAATGCAAATACCATCCAATATAAAGCTAAAATTAATCCATTATTAAGCAAATGAAATTGAAATTCCTAAGATATGATTATACAAATGCAAATAATCTAAATGAACTATGATAAACAATAAGCAATTAACAACAATCTATCAATTCAACAACATTTCTATACTTCACAATCCTCTTTTTAGGAAGAATAGAGACATGATTATATAGAATTCCTCTCGAAAATGGATAGACAAGATCAATTAATGAAGAGTGGTTGAGATTCATTCTAAACTAGCACAATCCATGTGCAACTAATTTGATTGGTTAAGAGAATAAGTTAACTCCAATGATTAATCAGTTATTCTGGAAACTTCCAAAGCTGAAAGGAAGTTGCTAAATAAAAAGATGAGTTAACAAAATTGATTTTCTAGTTAACTGGTTTCTTTCCAAAATGATAATCAATTAACTAATTGATGACTTAAGAATGTATTTTTGGAATAATTAAATGATTTAATGCATTTTCCTCGAAATTGTGATGACATAATTAAATTAATTCCTTTTTGTAATTAATTTACTATTCTTATTTATTTAATCAACATTCTAAGACATTAATTAAATACATAGTATTTGGTTGATTTAATTGTCAACAACATTAGGATTTAGGAATTAATTAATTAAACAAGATTAAGTGCAATGATCGAATGAGACGTAGAGTTTAGGTCAAAATCAGATTTACATGTCGAATTGCATTAGATTAGGACTTAGGGAATTTAATCAAGATTAGGGTTTTCTTGATGAACAACCAAGATTAGGAGATTAGGGTTTTGCAGATCATTTTTTGGGTGATTACATTTGCCCCTCTTTGAATTAATGTGTGATCATGGCATTGAATCAAATAATAGTTAGTGTTTAGATCAAGAATAGTTTGATGTGAAGTGATGAAACTACTCTCAAGTTGATTGATTCAAAGATATTGATTTTGAACTTGATTGTACTAGAACCGGCAAAGATAGATCATAATGGTCAGTTTGATGTGAAGTGATGAAACTAACCACCTGTTGATCAATCTACGATGATAGATAATGACAAATAACTAATTTGATTTGAAGTGATTAAATTGATCAATGTAAAAAAGACTCTTAAACCATTAGATTGGTTTGAACGAATAACCAGTTTGATGTGATGTGATGAAACTGATTACCATTAAGAGATTGATTAGTAAATTGAATTGATTTGACACGATGAAGTCAATTGCTAAAGAGGACAATATTAGTTTGATTTGAAGCAATGAAACCAATATACCCCTAGAGATCTGTTGATGATGAAGAATCTCAACTTGATGTGATGCAATGAAGTTGAGATGCCCCTTGTGATGAGGTCTTTCTTGATTTGATGGTTTGATCACTTGATTAGAGATTCACATATTTCTCGATGTTTGATGATGTGATCATTGAATTTTTGATGTCATTATCCTCTATACATCGGTAGAAATGTGTGTGTAAAAATGTGACCTGTCTAACAACACAAACACTTCAATGAATCATTGTTTGATTGATTAATAAACTAGATTAATGAAGTAAGAATCAACCAAGGTGACTCATTGCCTTCTAGTAAATAGGAGTATGGATTTTCTCACAGATAATTGCAAAATACAATGACTATAGACTCTATCTAAATGAAGGATTTTGAAATCTTTAAACTATATGAAATGCAAATACATCCAATATCAAGCTAAGATGAATCCATTTGAGCAAATGAAAGTGAAATTACTAAGATTTGATTTATGCAAATGCAAAAAAAGCTAAATGAACTATGATAAGTTGTGAGGCCTCACCCCGAGCCTGTCATAGTTTTTCA
Source organism: Thuja plicata (assembly GCA_018584345.1). Taxonomy (NCBI): domain Eukaryota; kingdom Viridiplantae; phylum Streptophyta; class Pinopsida; order Cupressales; family Cupressaceae; genus Thuja; species Thuja plicata. The sequence goes on from MU223287.1 coordinate 4,331,925, forward strand.
CTTTATCTTATGATGGAGCTAGTATTTGATACTTCTTCTTGATGCACTAGGGTTTATACACTTTATGACAGGGATTTGATCATGTGGGATTTCAGATGCACCTTATTTTATTATGTTCATGATGATTGGTTTATGTTACATTTATGATTTTCATTATGTTTATTTGATTCAATGAATACTATGATGATGCAATGGAGTATATATACTTTATGTGAATTAATTAGGAAATGGTAATTGGATTCAATTACAATGAATTGTGATTCCTATTGAGATTTAAATGTTAGGTGCATAAATGTTGTTATATGTGCATATGATTTCATGTGGAAAGTTGTTAAATTGATTTTGATATGATGAATTGTAAATTGGTTATGTGATGAAATAGATGTTTTATAAATGTATGAATGATGTTTATGTCATATATGTTTTATACATGGGATTTCTTGGAATAATGGTATTTGGATTTAGTGTAGAGGAAAATTGACCATGGAAATAAATCGGGGAGCCAAGGTTAGACCATTGTAAAATCAGAGAGAGCCAAGGTTGCATCTAATAAAGAGACAAAACCTCATCATAACGTGCTTTACTCCGTGATTGTATATCCTTGAGTGTATGTTAATGGTAAATTGTTATTTGTAAATTATAAATTGTGTAGACACCTAGGTGGATATGCCATGTGCCTTTGTGATGTGAAATTGTGTGGAGTCACTTGGCACTTGTATAGTGTATATGTGGCAATGATATGTCCACTTGAGGATTGGATGTCAACCAACCTAGGATATTACCATATAGGATTCCCAAGTGAACCTCTTGGTTAGAAAGCTTATGATATATTAAAATCACTTGGAATTCCTAGGTGAGTTTAAGATAGATATTTGAGGGGTTAAAAGGACACCTAGGGTTGAGTTTGGGTCATTTTTAGGAAGCCCACTTGGTATAACTATGGGTAAGGGTTATTTTTAACCCTAGGAAAACTCATAGTTGACTTGAAGACCCTTCCAGAAGTTGGATTTCCAAGATGGACGAAAATCAACTTTTGGAAGCATGGTCTTGGATAGACAACCCTCCATTAGGATGCAAGTTACTTGCCCCACTTTTTGAATCACCTTTCTTAAGACCCATTTTTAGAACCTTGTAAGGGGGTTTTGGGGAAGACCAATCCAATAGGATTCTTACCTTCTTCCAAGAGAATTGTGGGAAGTGTGTAGAGCCTTTTTAGGGGAGATCCTCAAAGACTTGGAGTTTGAACACCCACTCTTAGTTTAAGCTTGCTTGTGTGTTGTAATGGAATTTATGGTTTTTCTCTTGTATTATTATTTTTCCTTTGTGATGTGTTGCAAGATTTGTGCATGAGAGTCTCAAATCATACTCATCCTTGGGAGGGAAGAGTAACCTTGGGGGTGAAGGGATTTTGGATAGCCCTTGGGTGTAGAGTCTCTCCTCATGGAGGAGAGGGAGAAAACATGGAGTATGAGCTCCATGATGCCATATTTTTTTTTATGCATTTGAGGGTCATAAGGGTGGTGTTTTTGGATTCTTTCCTTGAGGGTCATAAGGGTTGTAGATGTGCAATGAAGAGATTTATAATATTGTTTGAAAGCCTTGAGAAGACATTGATATTTCTTATTTATTTTTGCATTCTCCTCGTAGGGTACTTGGTCCACCTTCACCCCATGTTTAGGGTCATTGTGAGACTCATTGTGAAGCCTTGGATGTGAGTTTTTTTGGGTTATTATTGCATCAAGCTTGCTAGTTTTGTATGAGTGTAACCCATCTCTCCTTGGTTCCCCAAGCTCAAGGGTGGTCTCTTAGAGGCCTAGGTTGGGAGGTGAGCCTCCATGGTCAACCCTTTTGTATATTTGCAGGTTTCTTTTGCTTGAATTCTTGATGAAAGAAAGAAAATTTTTGGAAAGGAAAGATTTTGTGTTGAAAATATCATTGTGTAAATGTGAAAACCTATGTGGCTAAGTTCATGTATTTAAGCCATTGTAGTAAATAGGATGTATTGTAGGACTATTTTTGTATAGTGAAGTTTCAAGTTGTAAATGTATTATTTTAAGCTTATTGCAAGTTATAGAAAAAAAATGTTCATCTTCTCAATAAAGAAAAAAAGAAGAGAAAGTTTTCATCTTCTTAATGGAAAGAAAAATGTTGTTTTATGTTTCTTCAAATAGAAGGAGAATGAGTTCCATTTAAGTTTATTGAGAAGGTTTTGTATAGGCAAAATGAAAGTTATCTTTCTAACAGTGCTGTTAAATTTGAGCAAAAAAAAAAACAAATATGAAATTCAGATTTTTATAACAACAAATGTTTTTGATTAAGGAAAACAAGTTTTGATGGGGTCCTAAAACCCTAAAGTTGAAAACAAAGATAACTAAAGCATATAAGCATTACAAACCATTCATCACAAAATAGTCAAAAACTAGCAAAACAGTCGCAACAGCAAAAAGCCAGGATCACATATCCAAAAAACCAGGAACAAAAACCAAGGGAACCCATCAGACTATGTCTCTGAGAATCTCCGCCGCTCTAATCTCTAGCTCTGTCATTCTTCCAGCTGCTTCTCTAATTTCAGCCAACTCCTTGTCAACTCCCTTGTCTGCCTTATGCTTAGCTTCATGTCTAGTTCTTTTTTCATTTTCTTCTTCTAGAAGTTGGTCCCTGTCTCCGTGCTTCTGCCTTTCCTCTGTATTACCTTTTTTCTCTTGAAACTTATCAATGATGACCTTAATGTTGTCATTAGATGCTTTTAGAATGTTGTAACTTTGTTTTGCAATTTTTATTATTGAAGCTTTGATGCTTTCAATTCTATTCTTTAGTTGAATCACTCTATTGTCCAGCTCTCTGTCCTCCACTATGTTTTAATTGTTGTTGATAATGTTTTCCTTCTCCATACTATCCATCCTCTTTTTCAGGTCATCTATTTCATAATAGGTCCATTTTGTTGTTCTATAGTTGTCTATTGTGCTATTTTTTGCATTATTCAGCACATCCATTTGAGGAACTTCCCTTGCATTGTCACTGAATATCACCATAGCTGGGTCAATGAGTTCTTCCATCTGAATTCTTCCCTCTTTGTTTTCCTTAACCAGAGTCCTTACCAATTCTCTCTTAATGCCCATTTTGGCCGAGACCGAGTCAAAGTTTCTCTATACCACTTTTTTTATTTTTACCTGTTATACTACAGGTATACTGGTCTTCCCCATACTCTACAAATCTCTGGCTAATCTTCTCCTCTTCATTGTCAATCCCCTGACTCTCCTCTTTTTTAGCTCTCTCCTCTTATGTTTCATCTTGACTGGCCATCTTTTCCTCCTTTGTTTCCACTTTAACTCTTTTGGATCTCGTGACCCTCTTCCCCAAGCTTTCCTCCTTGTTTTGAGTCAGAATTTTAATAGTAATCTTCCTCTTTATTTCGCTCTTCCCTTTCTTCTTCATTTTTGTTTCTTCTCCTGAAATCTTATTCCCCGTTTCCATGCCTTCGTCATTTTCATTGTACTCCCTATCCGATGAAACATCAATGTGCTATTTTAATACCTCTTATTTAGCTCTATTTTTTCTTTTCTTCATTTGAATGGGTTTCTCCTCCTCTATCTCAGAGTGCATGTCTCTACTGTCCTCTATGTCAGAGGGGATGTATTCCTCCTCTGAATCCCCCTCTAAATTACCTTCCTCCTTATCTTGGATTTCCTTACCCAGAGTACGGGATTTGAAATACTCATAAATGAAAAGAAGTAATCCCTCATGAAAGGCCAGATTACTTATGTATTTCTCTTTGTAATCATTTATGTTATCATTAATGGATGAATACAAGTATAAAGGGATGGAAACCTTGGCCCCATACCTGAAGTGGTTGAGGAGCACAAAATGGTGGGTGCTGATGCGGTTGAATCTGGTGTCCAGAGTGAAGTATTTGATTATTTCTCTCAACACAAAGCGCTATAGAGGCTTGATGGAACTCGGGTGATAAAATGTGCCCTTCTTGACTAGAGCTCATTTTTTGGCTTCATTTTTAACAAAGTCCGTCAGATCTTTGCTAGAGATTTTCCTATCCCTATAGAATTTCTTTCCTATGATAGGAATGTTGGTTACCGCCGACACAATTTCCTCAGTCACCATGAAAGTAACCCCATCGATTTTCACCTTCCCTTCTTTCCAACTATTAACCATCATCTTTGTTACAGATGGCTTCCACCCATGCAGACATTCGATGAAAGTGATCACTTCCCCCTTTCTCAAGATTTCCCAAACCTTTGATCTCTGGCGCCATTTCTCAGTTTCTCTCTCTAGCTCTCTCTTGTGTCTTTCTCCCACCATGTCTGTAACAATTTTGTTTCCTTTGTTTCTTGTGATGTTCTCACTAAGATCCCTTTGTTTTGAAATGATATTTGTTTGGGGTTTCGAGAGCCTTCTTTTGGCCTCATAAATGTAATAATTGCTTAAAATCCCCCAAGTGTGTCGATGGGGCCTTAAACTGATTTTCCCATCATTGCTTTCATACTTGCACATCTTGTGGGGATTCTTTATGCAACTGTCATTACTCAACATAATTAGCCTTTTTGCTTCTGTCATAATTAACCTTTAATATTTCTGAGTCTGCCCAGAACCCGATCACTTTCCATGATTTTGGCAATTTCCAGCGGTAAATGTTTCCCATCTTTCCATTGTTTAACCTCTTCACATGTGACACCCATGTTTTCTAGCCTGTCTGCCACCTGGTTTTCTTCCTGGTAGTCATGTGCAACATAGACCTGATCAAAAGACTTCAATATTTGTGTACATTCTTTTATTATATTCTCTATTGTCCAGGAAGGCCCAGTCTTTTCATTAAGATAGTCTATTATGTTTTTTGAATCCCCTTCCACCCATAACTTCTTGATTCCCATTTCCTTGGAAAAATTTAGAGTGTGATGTGCCACACTAGCCTCTGCATAGTGGTTGGTTTGTGATCCCAGGGGTGCTGAAATTGCTGCAATTCCTTTGCCATGCGAGTTCCTAATGATTCCACCCGCCCCTGCCTTCCCAGGGTTCCCCTTTGTGGCCCTGTCAAAATTAGCTTTGAACCACCCTTCCAGTGGTAAAGACCATCTACATCCAAGCCTTTTTTTGATGTTGTTTATCCCATTTAAGTGAGTAGAAGTGCTGCCTTTGCAAATGGTGTAGTTTTCCTGTAGTGCGTTAGCAATTTTCTGGGCTACAACCTTAGTCGGGGTGATCTTTTCCCTAAAGATCCTATTGTTTTGTTCCTTCCATAGCCCCCAGCAGATGTGAGGCATGGACCAAACCTAGAGATGATGACCACTTCCCCCAAGATGCCATTGGTCAAAGAGGTCAAGGGTAGTATTAGGGAAACACCAGGATGTCTTGAAAAAAGACAGGAAATGATGCCATATCTTCCTGGCGAAAACACAGTGGATAAATAAGTGGTCCACATTTTCGCTATGGGATTTACAGAGAATGCATCTATTAGGAATGTAATGTCCCCTTTTAATAGGATTATCCACTATCAAGATTTGGTTTTGTAGCAAAGTCCAGAAAAATATGTTAACTTTAGGGATGATACTAGGATACTAGACCTTCACCCAAACTGGAATTGTTTTAGCATCCTGCATCGATTCATATCCTGAGGCCACTGTATAGTATCCATCCTTGGACTCCCCCCAAACCAAGATATCTTCATTGAGAGAGAGGGGAGTGTGCCCCAAATAGACCATAAGGGGTTTAAGGTCCTGGGATACTTCAGTGAGATCGACCCAATTATTGTTAATTCTATAGTCATTGACTCTGCTGCCAAATCTGTCAATGCAATGTTCAGCCCATCTATTGAAAGGATCCAAATTCCATAAAGGTCCCTGTTTGAGCTAGTCATCATGCCAGAAATTAACCTTCTTACCATTACCAACTTTCCATCGATTTTTTGCTGTCACTATACCCTTGGTCCTCAGAATGCCATTCCATATGTGAGAACCCTTCGGTTCAGAGTCTCTGCTTATGAATTGTTTGAAAGTTAAGTTTACTGCATATTTTTCCTGCATGATGTCCCTCCATTCCCCTGTTGAATTGAAGATTCTCCAAATCTGTTTAGCTTGCAGTGCTCTATTGAACTTCTTCAGCTGCTTGATCCCCAGGCCTTCATATTTTTTTGGCTTGCAAACCGTATCCCAAGCCACCAGTGATTTCTTGTTTGTTAGTTCCATTTCTGCATCTACTTTATTAAATAGAAAAAAAATTCTAATGCATTTTGAGAATCTAGTTGTTGGTTATTTATTTCTTAGTTGATTTTCTTATATATATATATATATATATATATATATATATATACACACACACACACACACACACACACACACACACACACACACACACACACACACAACTAGTAGATAAAATAAAATAAAATATATATACATATATACCCATCCTAAAACTAGATGATTTTCTTAAATTCCCATTTGGGATGCCTACACAATACATGTATGATTCATCCTTCTAAACAAGTGCATATATATGTGAATCTACCAATTTAAATCTGCATGTCACATTTTTAGACTATATACATATATTTATATTGCAAAAGAGAATTACATATGAGAATGTTTGTTTATATATATATATATATATATAT
>MU223288.1:32644-44587 GCA_018584345.1 Thuja plicata
CTCTTGCTTGCTTGCCTCATCATTCCATCATGTAATCTCCCGATTTTGTTTCATGATCAAATGAAGGCAAAAGAGAGTGTTTATATAGAGATTTCAACATAGGCCTCCTAGGGCAATGCAAGGGATCAAAATTTATATTTCTCCTTGAATAATGGTCCAATCACATTTTCCAACTAAGGAGAAAACATATTAATTCAAATATCGGAGAAGACACTTCCGCATCTTAACCTGGGGACCTATTTTAAGTTTCGGGCCCTGATAAGCTCCAGACTTGAAAGTGGGGACCACCACTTGGCAAAGGTCTATGTCAACCTCAACCCTGACATAGGTCAAGGTCAACCTCGACCCTGACCTGAGGTTTCAGGTAGGTCACCAGAAAGTTGCAGAAAGGGCTCCAGATCAGCCGGGGACCTAGAAAGGTAGGGGAATGTGTTAGAGTGTTTAAGAAGGCCTAGAGGCCCAAAGAGAGAGTAGGATGAGGCCCAAGAGGACCAATACATAGATCCTACCTAGAGAGAAGAGCCATGGAGAGAGAAATCTAGGAGAATCCACAAGATCCTAACCGTAATTTCATCTACACATGTATAATCAAGCACAGATGCAAATCTAATATGCCAACCATACTAAATGAGGGTGCTAAGTCTATCAAAATGGAAGTGCTTCCATTTTAAGATGATACATTTAGCCCCCACTTTATCTTAGATATGATACTATATGAATGTGCAAGCTAAAGTAAGAAAACATCATAAAATATAAAAAGGATATAGCTAAGTCCTCAATGCGAAGATCCTGCAAGAACCATTAGTATCCGCATCCTGCAACACACAAGGTTAATGAAAATCTAGAGAGCACCTAAGTCTTACTATAATAATCTTGAGAAGTATATAGAACCCCTTATGCCCCCCCTAATTTGGCTTACTAATTTATGGAAGGTGAACCAGGGTGATAAGGTGATTACTATATACTAAATATGTAATTTGTTGAAAAATTCCTTTCCTAAACCAGTTAGAAGGGTCCTAAACCTTCCTAAACTGATTTAAGGGTTAGGTATCTGAATCACAATTCCAATGCCTCTGACGACACTAAAAATGGAGCTACCAAACTCAAGTTATGATGAAAAGAATAGATGTCTATCTAAATGCATATAAAGGAAAAATTCAAATTTAACCTAAATATTCTCAAATGAAACCCTAGTAAAACCCTAATTTATTGTCTATAAATAGGAGAAAGAGGCACTTACTACCTCATTTTTACCATTTGCTGAGTTTGGGGAAGGAGATAAGATGCCGAAGAGAGAGGAGTTCCGAGCGAGCCGCATGGAGGTCCTGAGGGAGTGCCTAGCCAGCCGACAACCACTGCCTAAGGTATGCACCTATTTCCAGTACCTATGATTGAAATTTTAATGTTTTTATAGGGAAGGTTGACCCTAGACCAATAAGGTCAACCCTGACCCATAAAGGTCAACCCTGACTGGGGAGGTTCTATCCTTTTTGGGGCCAGGTTAACCCTGATCTAAAAAAGTCGACCCTGACCCATAAAGGTCAACCCTGACCCATAAAGGTTGACCTTGATCCAAAAAGGTCAACCTTGACCAGGTCAGGTGGATACAATAGATTGTTTGATGTAGAAGTACTGATATGATCCATACTTGTGCTTGTAGGATCTAGTCCATCTTCGAGAGCATCCCTTTGGAGGATTACTATTATCTGTCAAAGGGAATGTTGCCGAGCTACAATAGGATGAGATACAGTTATTGAGAGACATAGGATTATACTGGGTAGCAGTCCTACCATAGCTAAGATTCCATCATCCTATGATATTGGCCTTGGTAGAGAGATGGGATGAGGATACTTGTTCTTTCCATCTTCCATCACGAGAGATCACAGTCACACTAGAGGATGTGTATAGGATCCTGTTGCTTCCAGTCTGAGGTGATCTTGTTAGACCAAGAGGACCACGGGGTTCATCCGAGGTTTTTGAAGATATGGAGTACTATTTGGGATGAGTAGCACAGATGAGGACTCGATCGGATCAGATATATTTGGCAGCCATACTAGCAGGTCTGACACCCTTGGTACGGAGAGTGATGTTGTGTATACTTCATTTGGTTGTAGTGCCGAACACAAAGGGTATAGTGTTTTTAGCACCATTCACCCATCTTGTACATAGGATGGAGAGTGACAGGGTCACTATCACATGGGGCCACAGTATGTTAGCTCATCTTTATCATGATCTGAGTCAGTTGGTGAGGTACCAGCGGGAGAGTCTTACAGTGTGCACCCTGCTACAGGTTTGGATGTTTGAGAATTATACATATACACGACCACAGGGTACCCCTATGATGGTAGATGTGAGCACACCTAGAGTCTTTGCATATCCACTGGCAGATGTCTGGCAGCATGGAGATATCCTCTTTTGGAGGGTATGCTTTGACTGTATCCCTAGTATAGATGTGATATGGAGACCTTACTATGAGATGGTAGAGTGGCCGGATACTCGACATCAGTTGAGACACTCACAGTAGCATAAGCTATTGGAAGGTCCAACTAATCATGTTGTGATGCTGTATTATTATGATAGAGTGATGAGATAGTTTGGTTTGCTACAGGGGGTTCCTTGTACAGTACCTTGATATGGATATCCTACAAGATACTATCAGAGACCCGGTGTGATACGTCAACTGATAGTAGCTGATATTGTGGATAGTGAGACGGATGAGACCACGGATATAGAGGTAGCGCTGAGCTATCCTATGCAGGTGTTAGTAGAGAGTATATTAGATACTAGAGTTTATAGGGGACCCATCCTATCTTTCCTCATGACTACCCCACAAGTGATCTAGGTCCTTCAGAGAGGATCCACCCAGGAGATAACATGCCAGCAGGAGAGGAGGAGGATCAAAGAGATGAGGTGGAACCTCCCCTTGGGGGAGATCCTATGGAGGAGAAGAGAGTAGAGGAAGAAGAAGCATAGATGCCCCCAGGTCACGGTACAGACACTGGTGATCATCCAGTCTATGTTACACCCCTAAGATCACAGCGACCTCCTCAAGCACATACAGAGACACCGCCACCAAGGCCTAGATAGAGTGAGCGAGGGGAAAGTAGTCACTCCATGCCCCCACCATCTAGACCTTTTAGTGATGTCCAGGCTGGAGATCCAAGTATGATATAGTTTTAGAATGTATTTGAATAATGATTTTATCTTAGAAGAAGAAATTTAGTAAGCTTTACATTTTGAATTTTGTAGGAAGTGTAGCAGAGTGGAGGAGCTTTGTATTTGAGGTTTTGAAGGATACATGTATATCCTACCGCTTGCCAGCTAGTGAGAGAGAGTCCCGTGAAGGACAAAGGGATCCTGGAAGACATGCATATATCTTCCTGAGTGTGCGGCGAGAGTTGAGGTTATGCAAGGAGAGGGAAGAGAAACTAATGGCTGACGTGCAGAGAGATCATGAGAAAATCCAGGAGATGAGGATATCGAGGAGTCACACATGGACTACCATTCCAAGATCCTCAGCCTCATACCATAGATCTGAGAGATCTGGGAGCCACCGACCTTCAGAGTATAGAGATAGAGATTGATAGATATGGCACTTTGTGCCACATATGTCCTGGACTCAAAAAAATAGTTGTATTTATAAAGAAATTTTTTTCTAGAACAATTAGTTCTATGGTTGATTACTTTTTACTTTCATCAATACATAAAACTTAATAAAAGAAAGAGGAAAGGAAAATATGTATGAATGCTTTCTAAATTACATAAAAGAAATAATTATTCTATAAGGAACACATACATACATAAAGAAATGGTGATTTAAGGATAATAATGTTTGAGATGCATGATATTAATAGGTTCCCTAAGAGGAACGCCATTCATATCAGCAATTTTATAAGCACCTGAAGTAAAATCCTCAATTACTACAAAGGGTCCAAGCCAATTTGGACTAAATTTTCCTTTTTCACCAAGTAAAGCATTCACATTTCTTTGATTCTCATATAAGACTAGATCACCTACCAAGAATGACCATTCAATTACTTTATGATTATGTTTTTTTTGGAGTGATTTATGATAAGCTTTAATGTGTTCCAAAGCATTTACTCTTTGTTCGTCTAACATTTCTAATTCTTGTAATCGTTGTTCCCAAAAAGTATCTTTGTCAATGATCCCATGAAATGAAACACGCAATGATGGTATTTCTAATTCCAAAGGCACGATAGCATCAGTCCCATAAACAAGATTATAAGGTGAAGTGCCAGTGGCTGTACGAACACTAGTCCTATAAGCCCACAAGGCATAAGTAAGTTGTGTATGCCAATCTTTCGCATGTTTGTTGACTGTTTTCTTTAATATTTGTTCAATAACTTTGTTTGATGCTTCAGCTTGTCCATTAGATTGAGGGTAGTAAGGAGTAGAAAATCTATGTTGTATATGATATTTCTCCATGAATTTCATGACTTCTTTGTTCTTAAAAGATGTACCATTATCCGAAACTATCATTGAAGGAATACCAAATCGTGCTATAATATGATTAAGGATAAAATCACAAATGACATCCAGAGTAGTAGAGCGAAGAGGGATAGCTTCTACCCATTTCCTAAAATAATCCATAGCTGTGAGAATGTACGTATGTCCTTGAGAAGAAATTGGTGAGATTTTTCCAATAAGGTCAAAACCCCAAATACTAAAAGGCCATGGAGAAACTTGATTACGAAGCTCACGAGCAGGAGCATGAATTAAATTACCATTTTGTTGACACTGAGGACACTTTTTGACAAATGTGAAAGAATCTTGTTCCATTTTTTGCTAGCAGTTTCCCATTCTGAGGAGTTTATTGACTTAAGATTTCCCACCAAAATGTCCCCCACAAGAACCAGAGTGAGCTTCAGCTAAAGCTACAGGTACTTCAGTTTTGTTAAGACATCTTAATAGTAAACCATTGTAAGAATGTTTATAAAGTATTTGTCCTAAAATAATATAACGAGCTGCAAGATTTCTAATACGATTACATGTGTTCCGTGTTGCTAATTCTAGGAAAGTATTATCTTTTAAAAAATGAAAAATATGTGAATACCATTCATCTAAATGAAAATTACAACAATCTATAGTAATCCTATCAGAAATTGCAGGGAGTTTAAGAGTGTGTATAGTAAATTGAAAGTCTTCCTTGTTATTCTCAAGGAAAATCAGAGAAGCTGCGCTTGCCATGGCATCCGCATGTCGATTATCTTTCCTAGGTAAAGTTTGAATTGTATAAGAAGAGAATTGTGAAAGAATATCCAAAGCCAAATATCGATATTGTGCTGTCTTATCATTCTTAGCTTGATAACCTCCTTTGATTTGTTCCACAATCAATTGCGAATCCCCATAAATTTCTAAGTTTTTAATCTGTAGAGGTAAAGCTACCCATAAACTGGCAATAAGAGCTTCATACTCCACAATATTGTTAGTACAAGGAAAAGTTAATTTATATGACATAGGGATCGGTTTCTTCGTAGGAGGGATAAAGATAATGCCTACCCTAGAACCTGTCTTACATCTAGAGCCATCAAAATATAACTCCCAAATATCATCTTGTTTGATTGCAAGTATATTCTCATCGGGGAATTCTACTGAGGTAACAGTTGTATTAGAATAAGGACAAGGAGCTTCAGCTAAATAATCAGTTAAAGCTTGTCCTTTATTGACTTTTGAAGTATGAAATTGAGATCAAATTTTGTGAGCAACATCACCCATTTTGCTAGTCAACCGGAGAGATCGGTTTTTGAGAAAAGATGTTTTAAAGGATCAAATTTAACAATCACATTGACTTCAACATTGAGTAAATAATGTCAGAGTTTTTGACAAGCATAAACTAAAGCCAAGCATTGTCATTCTAGTTGAGTATACTGTGTTTCATAATCCAACAAGGTTTGACTAATATAGTATACTGGTCTTTCCTTTCCCTCATTATCATGTTGAGCCAACAATGCACTCACAACATTAGATGTAGCAAAAGTATATAGATAAAATGGTTTATTGAATTGAGTAGGTTGAAAGATAGGAGGATTAGCAAGATATTCTTTAAATTTCTCAAAAGACTTTTTGCATTCCTGGTTCCAAGAAAAAAGTAGTATCTTTTCTAAGTAAGAAGTAAAAGGAATAGTCCTATCGGCCAAGGTAGAAATAAAGTGACGAATAGATTGTATTTTACCTTGTAAACTGCGTAATTGAGAAATATTCTTAGGAGGAGGCATGTTAGCAATAACATCAATCTTATCAGTATCAACTTCTATGCCTTGAAATAATAAATCCTAGTAATTTTCCAGAATCAAATCCAAAAGCACATTTCTTAGGATTTAACCTCATGTTATAATTTTTAATTCTTTCAAATATTTGTCTTAAAATGAACATGTGATCTTTTCTTTGTATAGACTTTGCCAAGATATCATCCACGTAATCTTCCAAAATCTTATGAATGTAATCATGAAAAATCAAAGTCATGGCACGTTGATAAGTAGCTCCCGCATTTCTTAATCCAAAAGGCATCATGACCCAACATAATGTCCCCCAAGGTGTAATAAATGCGGTTTTAAGTTGATCCTCAACGGGAATAAAGATTTGATTATAACCTAAAAATCCATCCATAAAAGACAATAATGCATGACCCGCTATTGAATCCATAATCATGTCAATATTAGGTAACTTGGGAAGTCATATTTTAAGGATGCTTTGTTTAAATCATGAAAATCAGTGCACATTCGTATTTTGTTTCCTCCTTTAGAAACAACCACAATATTGGAAATCCATTTAGAATAATCAATAGAGTGGATGAATCCTGCACCTAGTAATTTTTCAATTTTAGCTTTTACCAGTAAAGCAATGCTAGGATTCATTTTATGAATCTTTTGTTTCACAGGTTTAGCATTGGGCTTAAGGACAATATTGTGAGTGACAATTTTGGGGTCTATACCTGGCGTATCGGAATATGTCCAAGCGAAGATATATTTATATTCAAGCAAGAGAGAAACCAATTGATCATGCTCATCTTGACTCAAACACTTCCCAATTTTGATTGTCCTTTCAACATCATTCTTGTCCACTTGAATATCAATGGTCTCAGTTATTAATAAGTTACTTTCGGTAGGAGAATCTATTAGTAAAGGGGAAATATCTGATTCTTCATGTTTTCTGAAATAGGCTTCACTATTGAGGCAGTACTATTTTCTTCTTTTATGATGGAATGTAGGTAGATTTTGATACACTCCTAAAAATTCAGCAAGAGCTTCATCCTCAGGAAAGATGTCCAATCTAGGCTTTTGATCCATGTCAAGGAGAAGCGGATTAATCAATTTCAAATGTCCACCACAAGTATGATTAACATTAAGAGGAAAAACCGATGGTTGCCTATAAGGATTAAACCCTAACCCATAAGTGTAATCACCACCTTCATTATCCAAGGGTACTTGTATACCTTGTTCATACTTACCACAACCTTTCCCATTAAATCTGGCTTTCTTGAGTAAATGGTAACCAGAACCATACCTGTCGGCCATATTGGATTGAGTTAAAGGAGAAGCATATGTCACAATGTCATAGCAATATGGTTTTATTGTCTCAATTGTTTCATCATGAGAAGAAGCAACAAAGTTACTTTTTAACGCCTCAGAAAGTGGAGAAGGAATAAAAACTTGTTTTTCAAACTCAGTTTGGTCTTTCATGAATTCCAAATCCAATACTTCATATTCTCCTATGAAAGTAGGATTAAAATCCAATGTTCCCCAATCGTCTTTTGTCAGGGAAGAAGATGGAATCTCATCTTGTTTAACCTCAAGTGGTTGTTCAGGTTGTTTGACTGGTTGTATAGGTTCAGGAACCTTAGCATATTCTGTGTTTAAGTAGGGATTGGGTTCATCATCCACGTGTAGTGTGTACATTAGATTGTTGAATATGAACCTAACCTTGCGATGAAGAGTAGAAGGAACCGCATGCATAGTATGTAACCAAGGTCTTCCTAATAAAAGGTTATAATTGAGTGGTCCAGGCATAACATGGATAGGAGTAGAAAGAAGCATAGGACCAACTTTAATAGGAAGCGTAATAATTCCCAAAGTTTTCTTTGCAATATTATCAAATCCTCGAATAGGAATACTATCTGCTTGAATGGTTGTAAGATCGGCTTTAATTGCCTTAAGCATATCCATGCTACAAACATTAAGCCCAGATCCATTATCAATCAATGTTCTATGAATGATACTTTGATTAATAGAGACAACAACCATAAGAGCATCATATTGATTCTGCACCTCAACGGTAGGTAAATCTTCATCAGAGAACACAATTGGAGGTACAGAAGGCAGAGTATGCATACACTCCAGAAATGAATTAATGTTCTCTTGATTAGGAGGCATAGTAGGGAGAGTGGATAAAGCTTTCTGCAATGCCTCATGATATGTAGGAGAAGTTTGAAGTAATTCCCATAAAGATATCTTAGCCAGAGTAGCGCGTAACTGTTCCACTAAGTCATACTCCTTAAAGGAAGAAGGTAACCTAGGTGCTTGAGGAAGCATGGGTTGAGAAGGAGGTAAAGTTGATGGGACAGTAGGTTGAGGATTATTTCATGTGCGATAAGCATGCGAAACAGAATCTGTGTTATCAAAGAGATCCAAGGGATCTTTGGGTTTTCCTTTAACACTTATTCGAGGACATCCTTTTATCGTCATCAAAGGTTTAGGGAATATCACTTTAGGTGTTTCAATGTTGCAAATAGAGGAACATGAAGGTAACCATGCATACACTCTATGGTAAAAGTCAATTGAAGAGGTTGTGGAGGAGGATGAAATAGGAACGGGATCCATGGGGATCTCATTCAAACCATTTGCATTCTCACTTCTATGTACCTCATTAAGGGATCTATCCTTTTGTACAACAAAATCCTCATCAAAGTATTCAAAACAAAAATCATACATGTTGAAACACTACAATCATGAAAAATGTAAATATTTTTGTATTTTTTTAAAGTAATTTTGCAATTTTTATGATTTTTTTTTTTGAAATATAAATGCAAGAGCATAAAAGAAAGTCTACTTCTATATGCATGCAAAATCTAATATGAAATGTAGATCTAACACCAATGAAAAAGAAAGAGTTGTCTATTGTGGGTTCACCAAAATGTAAGGTATAAAATTTGACACAAGGACTCCCTAAATAAGATTTGTGTAATGTGGTAAAGCAAGATCCTAAGGCCAAATTTATGTTTTATTACACTTAATTATTATGATAAAATAACTTGAAGAATATGTAAGAAATAAATGGACAAGATACCTACCTCATAACATAGTAGATCTCGAAAAACTCATTTTCTAAGGTCTGTATTGAGTTTCTAGAAAATTTGACAGTTGATCTCAAACCGAAACGCAGAGACAAACAAAACCCAAAAATCTTTTTCTGTTCCGATGTCGTCTTCTAAAAAAGGTTGACCTTGACCCAAAAATGTCACCCCTGACCCAATAATGTTGACCCTGACCTGCACAGTGTCGACAAAAAATCTATTTGCGGATCTCAAAAGTTCACTAAAAAGGGTATCCAAATCTAGTCTCTGATCTGCTGTCCTGCGCCTGTAACTCCCAAAAATAGCACTTGCAAATATCTGAAAAGAAGGATTTTAGGGTGGTTATATAGGGTTTTGCTTTAGTCAAACCCCCTTTTTGGTGATCTCCACCTCCATGAATAGCCAAATATAGAATGTAATGTGTGTGTGTATTGATCTCTTGAAAAGAGCTTTTAGACATGCAATATCAAGATCTAATCTTCTAGATTAACAATCCTAACATAACATGAAAATGAGAAAGCAATGCATAGATTTGAATATGACAAAGAAATCATACCAAGCCCCCAAGGCTAAAGTACTCCCATCAACTCATAATCCATAATTGCTACCCCATGATGATGTCCTTTGAATGTTTGAATATTGTGAATAGTAGATCTAAAGAGAGAGCCTTCTTGATTCAATGAAAATCCACCATAGTCTTGTCCTCAAAGTGCTTGATTGAAGATGATGATATATGTTCTCCTATATCATCCTCTTGCTTGCTTGCCTCATCATTCCATCATGTAATCTCTCGATTTTGTTTCATGATCAAATGAAGGCAAAAGAGAGTGTTTATATAGAGATTTCAACATAGGCCTCCTAGGGCAATGCAAGGGATCCAAATTCAGATTTCTCCTTGAATCATGGTCCAATCACATTTGCCAACTAAGGAAAAAATATATTAATTCAAATATCAGAGAAGACACTTCCGCATCCGAACTCGGGGACCTATTTTAAGTTCTAGGCCCCGATAAGCTCCAGACTTGAAAGCGGGGACCACTACCTAGTAAAGGTCTATGTCGACCTCGACCCTAACTTGAGGTTTCAGGTAGGTCACCAGAAAGTTGCAGAAAGGTTTCCAGATCAGCCGGGGACCTATCAAGGTAGGGGAATGTGTCAGAGTGTTTAAGAAGGCCTAGAGGCCCAGAGAGAGAGTAGGATGAGGCCCAAGAAGACCAATACATTGATCCTACCTAGAGAGAAGAGCCATGGAGAGAGAAATCAAGGAGAATCCATAAGATCTTAACCCTAATTTCATCTACAAATCTAATATACCAACCATACTAAATGAGGGTGCTAAGTTTATCAAAATGGAAGTGCTTCCATTTTAAGACGATACAAATTTAATTAGAGAATACTTTGGAGAAGTAAATGTTATGCAAAGATGGAATGATCCATTAGATCTGACCTAACCTAATATCTATGATCTTGTTTAAGTGGAAAAATATTTATCTGACCTAGACAGAGAGGTATATGATAACCTCAGGGGTTATTCATTGTGTGGAAGTGTGGATGGATGTATGTGTATGCAAAAGGTTTGCATAGTTGATTTACTGTTTAGCATGATCTAGCAGAGAAGACAAAAGGCAAAAGTAGAAAGTTGCATGTGTGATTGCTTAATGAATTCCAAGTAGATCAGAAGGTTGAAATGACAATGTAGGCTACCCACTAAGTTAACATCAGAGTTGTAATTGGATCTGAATTGCAAAGTAAGTTGTATGTACCAGATCACAAACTACTGATTACTTTCTTACCATTGTATTGGTTAAATCCTTTAACAAGGTTGACTTAATAGTCATTTGTATAAATCCTCTAACAAGGTGACATTTAGATTGGAATTTTCTAAGTCCTCTAACAAGGCCACTCCTGACAGGGTGATTAAATCCTTTAATCAGGTCACACCTAGCAGTGTGTTATTGTAACCTTTCACAGGGTTGGCTCCTCATAGGGCATCACTTCAGAAGAGTGAAAACTTGGTAGCATGTTACTGGTGGTTTTTCCCATATTGAGTTTCACGTTAAATACTTGTGTCAACTTGTGTGAATACTCATGGTTTGCTTTACTGTTATGTTACTACAAGCTAATTTCAATTGACAGTAAACTGCATGATTAAATTTGTTGATTTATGCTACTGCTGCTGAGTAGATCTGAAATAAAGAAAGTTTTATTTGCTACATCTTGTAATGCCCCGCCAAGGAACCCAGGAGAACTTAACCTAAACATGACACCAAGGTCACGGAATAATTTTTTTTTAAATATTTACAAACAATAATGATAACAATGCGGAAGCAACACAATGAAGTACATGACATACATTAAATACAACGCATACATGATTAACATTCCTCGAGGGTTCCTTGATGTAGAATTACTTAAACAAACTAATCTACGATTACAATAATATAGAACTGACATAAAGGTTACATAATCTGAACCCAATAACATACATCTCAATAATAAAGATTATATATACCTCTGATACCATAAGGTATACCACCTAATCAACATCCACTGCACAAGTCGCAGGGTATGTAATAATACATAATAGACAATACAATGCATCCTCCAAGGATGATAACCAATAAATACATATG
>MU223288.1:49664-79163 GCA_018584345.1 Thuja plicata
ATAAAAATGAACATACATACATAAATACAATGCATGATGTAAAGACATAATATGGAAATAATACATACATACAAAAAATGCCAAAGATATAATATGGAAATGATACATACATAACTTACACATGAAATAGATAAAATAATCAGAAATGAACATGTAGATATGTATATATGAATAGTCTTGTACAAAATGTGGCACATGCCATCTCCAAAAATTTACAAAATCAATTCATGTCGAGATACAATATGGCATACACCATCTCAAAATGTGCCATATGGCATCTCAACATAAGAAGTTCAACTACAAATATTTCTAGGACATTCTATTCTACTGGTGGATGATCAAAGTGAAGTCTCTTCGAACTACTCTTTGGCTTTGATGGATCCTGCATTCAAACAAAAAAGTGAAACACCAAGTTAGATTACTTAATTTATATGGTTTCTACAAATAATAAATAAAAATTTAAAATCATAGTCGAGAATAACAAATATTTTTTTAAAATTGAACTCTCATGTATCTCACCCCTCGGTCTCCTCTTGCGGTCAAGAGACCTAATATATGTCTTTAGTTGCAAAGGGAAAATGCCACCAATGTCGACTCTAACCTATATATATGTTTGCGAACATGAGATTGATGTAAAACTTATACTATTTAATGTTAAATCCTTGGTAGCAAATACATGTTTTAAATATAAATCAATTAACATCAAAACTTACCTTTGTTGAAATTTCTTCAAGAAATGTCAGTTGGGTCATCAGTGATACAAACTCTTGGCGTGGTACCTCCCTCAAACTAGGGGTGACCTACAAAGTCAATATATAAGTTTCATACAATCATGACTTGATCATATTAAATATATAATTTATAGTAAACTGCATAGAAATAAATTTAGAAATATACGTACTGTGGGGCTATCACTATGAATTGAGATGTCTATGACTCTATCATAGAGAATCGGTCTCACGACATCATCAGACACCACCCTCTGTCAAATAAAACATGTAATTAAAAATGATTACGCAAAAGTGACAAGTATACATGAATGCTTAATCAATATAAAATACTTAATTACCTTCCCCTTGTCAACACCAGACGCCTGAACCCCCTCACATTGCCCTCCAGTGGAAAATGGTGAAACTTGCAACAGTATGTAATAAGATGATCATCAAAATTAGAAAATACATGTATATAATATTATAATAAAAGGAAACCAATGAGTACATTAAAATGCATGTACCGTGGAAGTGTCAAGGCCAAATGAAATGGCTAAAAGCGTGGACCCCTCCACCTGTGCCATCTCCTCCTTTGTAATCAACTGGATATAAATGAAACATGTATAAAAAACATAAGTGGACAATCATTATAAGAAAAATCTATTAAAAATACGAACATTTAAAATTAAATACAATGTAACAAGTTAATTGTTTACTCTTACCATAATAGTAGGAGTCCATGGCTCTGTATGCCCCTGATGCACATCTCCATGGGGTGCTTCAGTGCCTGTAGTGTGCTATGTAGTATTGTCAACCTCAAACACATAGTTATATGCATCACTATCATTCAGGGGACCCAAGCACATATTTTTGCACATAACACAAGTATGAGGAACACAAATATGTGAGCTCGTAGAGGATGTGGAAGGGCTAGAAGCATTAGTATGAGGAGGAAACAATGCCGCACTTTGCCTAATGAGTAGATCACTCAAGGCATGAATGGCTTGAATAGTCTATGAGCCGGCCTCGACAATAATTTCAGGATGTTGTACACTGTGAGGTGGTGAAATCTCAAGAGGGGGGACATATATGTGGGATTTCACCCGCTGTGCCCCTGGCCTGTCTTGGGGAGCGCCTAAGCCCATGCCCTAGTTCTGTCTCATGCTCCAGTAATTGACTTTGTGACCAAGAACAAATTCAACATATAATTATTGAATGAAATAGAATGGGACATCCAAATTGCTGTGGGGTGGTCTATCAAAAACCATCCATTAGCGATCCCAAAAGTTGTCACGTATTGCATCATTTGTACACCATTTAATTGACAGCTTGGTTTTTTTAGGGTTCACTTTCAAACCAGTTTTGGGATCAACAAAAATGTTACATATGTCATGTTTTGTTATGTTTAGATCCATAACTTGATCGTAGTCAAGCCCATCGTCAAATTGGGCATGCATGGATTCATGCCAAAGAAGTGCAACATTGTGTTGTTCTGTGAGTTTCTCCATGCTCTCAATAATGGAGTTCAACATGGAAAACATGGGACGCAAGGTGGGGATATTCACATATGTGTTCTGATATCCTCTAAGCTGATTTAGATTATCTCCTATGAGATCCTGTATTGGTTGAGGGTTTGTGAACAGTTGGTCTTCTGAAGGCGGGGGATTGTTTGGAGGTGTGTCTGGATTGTTCGCGGACTGAGAGGGAGAGTTTTTGGATTGGTCTGAATCCATATCTGATTCAAAAACAAAATAGAATAAACAATATAAATTCCAACTCTAGTTTATAATCAATTTTAAAAAACAATACACAATATCATATAAAACCTAGTTTAAAAAAAAAATAATAAATTTCAATGCAAAAACAAAAAAAAGAGTGAAACTACAAAATTTCACTTATCTTGTGTACTATAGTAAATTTGATATCAGATAGGTATCTGATATGCGATTTTAGGGGCTCAGCTACTCATTGCTTCAACATTTTCAATATGAAAATGTTGAACGCAGCCATGGGCAAAAATATATTATGACTGATGAATATCAGACATCAGATATTATCAGACATTCGATAATGCTTTAGCTTTGAATTTTGGCTTGGCCAGGTGTACTGACACCTAGGCCTACTCAAAAGTCAAAAAAATTTTGGGTGCACTTTTGGACAAGTGAAAAACTAATTTTTTCACATCTCCACTTTTTGGCATACCATGATCCTGCACAAACCCTTATGCTTGACTATGTTTGTCTTTGAGCATTTATGATATTACTTTGACTATGAATATATGAAGATTCTATGTCAAGTGAGTGTTTATTATTATGATTATGAATTAATGAAGATTCTATGTCAAGTGAGTGTTTATTATTATCTTAATTCTTACTCTTATGGTTATGATCATGAGACTTCTTAAACTTGATCTTGTTTGAAACTCTTTCAGTTGAAGAATAGTCGAATGCTTAGAATTATATCATGTTAATAGTGATGTTGGAATTAGATAGATGGATGAGGAATATAATAGAGTATTTGCATTATCTTTTGATCTTTTATAAATGCACTCAAGAAACGATATGAATATCATAATCCATATCTAGGATCTTATTGCTTTGTTCTCATTTCAACAATGAAGGGATAGTGGCATGTACTATGCTTAGTTTGTAAGATTGTGCTTATGTTCTGAAGTCATTTTGAGTTGTACCAAAATTCTCAGTGCATCACCTTAGTGTTAGAGTTTAATTTAATATCACTTTTCCTTTCCTAAACCCAAGTTCATGAAGAGCCAACTTCTCAATCTTGGAGGTTTTTAATGATTTTCATTTAGCTCCCATAGTCATTAAACTTACCATAAGGGTTTTTACCTTCCCGAAACAAAAAATATTAGAATCAACAATTTATTTTTTTAGCACACCCAGTGGGATGCAAAAGTTTCAAATTAAAAGTGTGTGCATGAGCCATAGACCAACCACTAGATCTCACACCACCCACTATCCATAATTATTTCTTCCACCTCTAGTGACTATATCTAAGTCCAAATCAAAAGTGTCCATAACAAGTACATCAAAAACACCACCCCCTTTACGCATATGACACAATGAAAATTTGTAACCTCAGATAATGGGAGTCCTCTTATCCCACTGCCTGCTGGTGTCAATTGGGATGCTTGCACATTAATGCTTTAAAATTTCTACCCAAATTTACTAGATAATATGAGAAATCCTTTGCTAAATACATATTGGATGTGATAAAGACCTATACAATGCATGACATAAAAGAGAAAAATGTGGCCCTTAGACTCTTAGCTACCTCCTTCAAAGAAAAAGCTCAGAATTGGTATAGGTATTTACCACCAAATATCATAGCAACATAGGATAAAATAGGTGATATGTTATTCAACTAATTCTCATAAAAGGGCAATCATCCATCCTTGATCCAATAATTTATTACCACAAAGAGAGCTCCTCAAGAAGCCATCACAAATTTCAACACTAGATTTTAAAAGACTCAATACAAAAACCCTCTAGATGTTCTACCCCCAACAACCATAGATTTTGTGTTCTATTTATAAGTATTCAGCTCAGATATAGCTCAAGCCATTCAATTGTTTGGAGGAACTACTTTTCCAGTGACTTATGACTTGATAGTAAGGCCTAAAAATAAGGGTATGTGCAGGATCATGGTATGCCAAAAAGTGGCGATGCAAAAAAGAAGTCCTGATTGGTAGACTAATTTAAAAATATCTATAAATTTCAAATGGTATAACATTTTTTAAATCTGAAACATGTGTCAATTCTATGCTTCACATACTATAAGAAAAAAAGAAAAAAATTTCAATTTGATCAAGTTTAGACTAAGTTAAGGTGGTCAGACACGTGAGTTTTTATATTCTTAAAAAGTTGTAGAAGAAAAATCATAATTAATTATTTACTTGGAAAAAAATACAAAAAAATATGCATCACATCCGTACATGAGTCTACTACTTATATATAGAATCTATTAAAAAAATATTATGATTTGATTGTGTTTAAGGTGGTCAGACATACACCTACTTCTTATCTTTTTAGTCCTGATTGATATACTGATTGAAAAATAGCTATAGCTTTCAAACAATATAACATTTTTGAAATCGTAAAAAGATTCACATTCTATGCTTTTCCTACTACAATAAAAAATTAAAAAAATTTCAATTTGATGAAGTTTAGAGTAAGTTAAGGTGGTCAGACACAAAATGTTTTATTTTCGGGAAAAGTTGTAGAAGAAAAATCATAATTAATTATTTACTTAGAAAAAAATTACAAAAAAATTTGCATCACATCTGTACATGAGTCTAATACTTATATCTATAATCTTGTAAACAAATATTATCATTTTATTGTGTTTAAGGTGGTCAGACATACACCTGCTTCTTATATTTTTCTTGAAATTTTCATACTATTGCATATAAATTTGAAATTTCACCATATAGAATATTTTTTTTAAAAAAAATGGCTTGTAAAAAATAAAATAAATTTAATTTTCTATATATTCTCTTCTTACACATTTTTTTTATATAAGATTGATAACTTGTTCAAATTTTTATGTCAACTTTCCTAAACCTGATTTTCTAAATTTTCATTGCCACTTAAGGACCTGGTTTGACATACCATGATCCTGCACATACCCATAACCTAATTGATGCTAGAAATATCCCACTTAGACCTCCTATACTAGTATTTCTTAAGATCTCTGTGACAGCACAAGAGAAACCCCAAGATGAAGCCTTATCAAGCACTTCTATGCCTCCAAAGTCCATGTACTTGTATCCAAATTCTCAAGCATCCCATTTTGCATCCCCTACTCTGTTGGCAGAAACAAATGATATGAAGAATTTGTTAAGAAAATTTTCAAATGAGTTGAATAATATTAAAAGATAATAGGTTATGCCTTAACAAACTTGTTACAAATTACCAAAATCACTAGAATGGGAGATCATTATATCAGCCAAATTAGTACCAAGGAGAAAATAGGACACTTATATGGATGGGTTGTATGTTGTCATTGATGGAAAATACACAATATTCTAGAGATGACTTGTCATGATATTTTGATACCAAAGGATAGTGTATCAGATTTGGCTAAGTATGAATAACATACACATTTTATAAGTTTTGGTATATGGATAGATATAGGAGTTGATGATCAATTTTTGAAGTGCGGACCTAGGAGGAGATTCAAAGAGGTATTATTTACCTTTTTCTATGATCGCATCAGCTTATATTATCTGACAGAGTTACAAGGGTGGCTGCAAGAAGTTGAGTCCCACTTTTGGGTAAAAAGTGGAAGTGTTTTCCCTATTTTTCAAATTTTATGTCAATTGATGTCAAAATTTGAGGCACTTAGAGATTGAATCTCGAAACAATCCACTAATAGAAAATGTAGTGCTCAGAGTCTAGTTTTCAAATATGTAATTTACTTGAATACCCACATGGTAGAAAATATATTTTAGTAGGCATATTTAAAACCCCCTTTTTCAAAATGCATATTTCAAGACCATACCCCACATGCGTACGACCACCCTATTTTGAAGTAAATAAATGAATTTTTCTAAATCCTTCTGGGGAAGATACCTAACACATCAAAGATTGGTCAATATATATATATATTTTAATTGAATATGTTTTTTTTATTAATTTTTAATTGACTATAAAGTACATTTTCAAACCTCTCGTGTACGACCACCATAATTTGATGAAAATTTCACATTTTTTGGATTTTTTTTAAAAATAAATTCTATGTAGATTGGGCTCATATAATTCATTTTTTCAAAAACTTAAAATCAAAAAAGTTATTAAAGTTTTAGTGAACCTTACTATTTTAAGTTTAGGTACCACTTTTGATTAATAAATATTGTAAAAATAGTAAAATTTATCATATTACTATAAAATTTATATTTTTGAAATGTAGATAGTAAGAGCTCTAATGGGTTTTCATTTTGTCAAAAAATTCGATTAGGAAGACCCTCAAAATTATGGCAAGACATAAATCTGGTATTCAAATGCCTTAGCTGTTATTTTGGAGGTCCAAGCATAGGCTTAGTCCCACCAATCCTGTCTCAAACCGAAATCCAATGCAAAGGGTGGTCTTGTAAATTCAAATTTTAAAAAATGGGCACACGTTTAAAAACCTGTACCCATTTCTTAAATATAATAAATTGACATGTGGAAATGAGATTCTTAAATATAATATAATTTTTTTTAAAAAAAAAAAATGGGCACCCATTTTTTAAATTTTGGATCAGGTGTCCGAGCCTAAGATGGATGCCCATTTTTTTCAAAATGGGCACCCGTTTCTAGCAGCAGTTTTCAAGTCCACAAGACTTCTGCCGAATTGGTACCCAACTTCTTGTACTTACCCACAACTTTCTGAGTATCGATATACGAAGTGAAAAGATGAACAAAGACAATTGGGTAGTGGGTCGATCAGCGATCCTATCAGATTGATGATCCAATTAGTTTTATAGTTGGTAATGATAGAGCCAACATATGTGATGACATCTATATTTGTATTCAAGGTTACGAACATGTTTTGATGATGGATATGGCCGACATTTCACATGTTATCTATTTTGTTCTTGAGGCTGAGAATGTGAGTAAATATATTTAATGATGGATATGTAAGCTGAAGTTTTTGAGATGTTTAGCATGAGCAATGATTGGATATGAATGAGATATGTTGTATATGATTGATGGATCAGTGAGTAGAGATTTGACTATCAGTTGGGCAGATCTACATTGTACTTAAATGGAACTGTATAGGCATTTATGATGCTATTTGTCAGCTCACCCTTTTGGATGTAATCTTTTATATGACAGTGAGCCTGTAAAGCTTGTATACCTATTTTCTAATTTGAGCAATGAGCTCTAGGCTGTAAGCTTGAATGCAAGTGCATTCCCCTTATGTACTAAACCCCTAATAGAGTATCCTTTATTTTTGCAGAGATAAATTGTGGGTTCCATCCCTATTGTGGTTTTTCCCTTAACCGGGTTTCCATGACAAAAATATGGTTTTATGATGTTGTGGATGCTTTGCTTTTATTTCAGTTGTTTATTATTTATTGCTTTTATTTTATGGTTATGCAATCAAGTGAAAAATGTTTTAAAATCTAGAAATTGATTCACCCCCCTCTCAGTGTTCCTCAATGCTAAAAATTAGTATCAGAGCTTTGGTCCTTTGAAGAAGTATGAACTCTTGAGGAAGGTCTTGATGGCAGATTTAACAATTTATAGCACTGCTCATAAGAAACTCTTGGTTGCGCTTGATGATCTTGACAAATCAAATGCTCATAACTTGGAGTTAGAAAACAAGCTTAAGGATGTTGAAAGTTTCATTGAGAATCTGAAGGAACAATTGAACAAATCCAAATATAAGAGGAAAGACCTTGTTGACCAATTGAAGCATAAATATAATTCAAAAGACTTGAAAGAAAAATTAGATTAATGTGAACAAATTTCAAAAGACAGAGATAATCTAAAGCATGAATTGGAATATATGGTAATGAAGATGACTAAGGAGATTGAAGCAAAGAAAAATCTTGAGCAAGCCTTGCAAGAAAAAAATGAAGAATGTTATAGAATGAATGGTGAAGTTGGACAATTGTAGATCAATCTTGAGGAATCTAAACATAATGAGAAGGAGATTGAAAGAGTCAATGAAGTTCTTAGGATTGAACTTGCAACAAATAATGAATTCAAATATAAATTCAAATCTGTTTCAGTGAAGTTTGATGCACAGATTGAAATTCAAAGACCTAAAGGAAAGACTCGGGGACTTGGATTTGAGAAAGAAAAAATTTATGGATCAAGAGAGAAAATAGATTCATCAAAGAATCATATTGAAGAACCTAAAAAGACATCTATGAGGCAATCAAATTTCAATGACAGATACTTTTCATGTAACAAATTTGGGCATAGAGTGAAGGAGTGCAGAAGCAGACCTAATGCCACATCATTTTCTAGCTATTTTTTCACTTGCTACAAGTATAGACTCAAATCAAATGAATGAAGATCAAAGGTGAATAATTATGTGAACTAGAGGAACACAACCTATTAAAAATGCAACAACTTTGGACATATTGCGAAGTAATGTAGATTGAGGACAAATTCAGAAAATACAAGGTATGGAAATGCAACATGTTTTAATTGTAAGAATTTTGGTCATATTGTAAGAAATTGTAGATATAAAAATATAGGAGGTTCAGTAGATAAGAGAAGTGTGAAAAATTATAAAGGAAAAAATGATTAATGTAGATGAAGTTCAAAAGGAAACAAGTAAGGCATGGGTTAGAAAAGAATAGATTGATGCTGTAGGAAAGATCACGCCAGCTTCTGGTATGGAAATTTTATCAGAGAACTGATTAGGTCATTTACCTAAGGAAAAGTATTTCATATAAAAATCTTACCTGACCCCTGACTTTGACAAAGTAGTGAATGCATTTGGTATATGTAGATGAAGAAGTGAATTTTTGACATGTTATTTTGTTCGCAATAATTTTCTTGACGTTTTGAAGGATCAACAATAGATTTTCTATCCTTTGTTCTGAGAAAATTTGAAGCTAGGGCATAACACATTAATTGTTATCTACTTTTGACATGCAAAACAAAAAAGACATAATCTTGTTTTCATTTCACACCATGCGAGTTGAAGAAGAGTTTGAAGAGCATTCTAGGACAATTTTCAAGGATATTGAAGAGATTTCTTAGTGCTTTCAAAGCTAAACCCTAAAATCATTGGAAAGGAAATTTTCATCGTGTAGTTTCATTTTCAAATGATAAATCATGGATACACCTAGAGTATTCAATTTAAAAGAGAATCCTAGACCAGTGTTCAAGAAACATCCACATAAATCCACGGAGGACGACCCTGATGGTGATTTTTCTTCCATTTCCTATGAAGCTCTTCATGTCAATGAAATTAGAGCATATATTCATTGTAACTTGGAAGAATTAGGATACACATCATTCACACAAAAATTCAAAGAGGTCTCTGCAGATTTAGTTTGGAAAGATGAATACAAGATATTGTGAGAGAATAAGATTGCACAGGTAATGGAGTTTATAGAGTTATTTGAAGTGGACTGGGTATGTTATGTGTTAAGAAGGGTGCATGATCAGTTCATGTGGTTAGATAAACCTTATAAAATCACTAAGGAGGTTTTGAAAGCGGTTACATGATTCTGTGAAATCGGAGAGGTGTCTGCACTAAATTCTATTTAGAAGGATATAGTGACAAATCTAACTAGTAAGTGGGATAAGCGAGCAATGATAGTGAACAATATTATCTAACCTGATGAGAAGTTCACATCCATGATGTTTAGTTACAAGGTATTTCATTCTAGTAGAGAGAATTCCATTTCCAGTACAATTTTATATGTTGCATATAAGATGGTAAAAGAAAGTGAGCAGTATGAAATTTGTGAAGCACAGAGGGATCAACTCATGAAAAAGTAAGAGAAGATAAAGGACATAAAGAAAATATTCAAGTATGAATCTTTTTTGGTATGTTTATTATTCTATTTCATCCATTACTTTCCTAGAAGGAAACATTAAGTGGAAAGAAGATAAACTAGTGGCAATTCAAATCAAGGAAATTTATGATAGGGTAGGTGACAATCAAGATAGAATTGATATGTGAGGATACTTCAAAAGTTGTCAAGAATCCATGCAATTGAGATATAGGATTCCACCTGTAAGGAAGTATGAGAAAAAAATCTATTTCATGGTAGAAATTGATGCATGTCTAATGGAGGTAGCAAATCCAAAAACATCTTGGGTAATGGCTATGGGATATGAGGTGGATGATCGACTTCTTGAGGTGTATGCTGAAGATATCTTGAAGAAACCCTTAGATAAATTAGATAAAATGTTCAGTACATATATAAAAAGAGCCTTGAAGTGCATGAGGTACTCACTAGGCCTGGAAGAGAAAGGAAGACCAGAAAATAAGTTGAGATGGTTAGTGAAATGGTGGGCTTTAACAAGGAAAAGATGGCTGAAGCTAGAAATAAATTTGAAGAAAAGGAAAAGGAAAAGGGAAAGGAAAATATTGTAGAAGAACCAATTAATGTTGATGAAGATGCCCCTCCTAAATATATACCATTTTCACTTTCATCTAGAGGAAGACAAACAAGAAGATTTTTGAAATAATTTGTTACTCTATTAGAGAAGAATGTGGGAAAGAAATATGATACACCTAAACAATCTAAACCAAAGGTCACACCATCTACACCTATTAAGATAGAGAAGACCACAAGAAAGGGAGTCAAGGAAAAAGGAAAAAGAAAATATAAAGGATACAAAGAAGACAAAATTGACTTAGATGATGTAGTGAAAAAGTTAAGAGTAGAAGGAGCTAAGGCAGCTAGAGTGGTGAGTGACCCTATACCTAATAAAGTTGATAAAGTTGAGGAACCTATGATTATATCGGGTAAACCACTTTTCTCATCGAAAGATACTTTGAAGAATATGATACATCATGGCATACCAGTTCAATTGAAGAAGTATTAGAGCTTGTATAATGATGATGAGAAAAGAAGACTGAAGGAGTCATTGAGTATCTGAATAAGTATAATAGAGCATTGGTTGATATCAAAGGGGACATGCCTGATGATCTATTTGATATAATTGAGGCTAGGAGATTGACAACATAGAAGAAGGGTAAGGATATCAGATAATTGATATTGATCAATTTATATCCTGTTATTTCCAAGGAGGAAGTAGTAATTATACTTGAGGAAGAAAATAAGGAACTGAACTGGAAGTCAAGGCTAAAAAATATTATGCTCGGAAACATTGATGAGGTGAAGTTAAGGAAACTTTGAAGGTAATGAAAAATATTCTTATAAGAAAATAGATATGAGGTTAAATAGAAGAATGATGATAATATTGATGAACTATTAGATACATCATTTCATATGACTAACGATGAAATGGACATCTTTTTTTCTAGTGTTCCTATTACACTCTTAGTTGGTGATGAAGAAGAATATATTCACAGAGTTATTAAATAAAAAGATACAATAAAAGAGGGACAATATGCTCTGGATATGGAGAAGGAAGATGAAGCAAAAGATAAATTGGATGATCAGAATGCAGAGGTCAGAGGAGAAGAAGATATAGTGACAGATCAAACTCATGTAGAAGTTGAACGGTTTAGTAGTGATATGAATTATGAATCAGATTATAATACCTGGTGTGATACTTGTGGTATTGTCAAGTTCAACATAAAAACCAAAAGACTAACAATAGAATTGCAAGCCAAAAAGTAATCCATTCTATTCAAAATTGGAGTTTGTACAAATATGATGGATCCCAAGGGTACTAGAATACCTTGGAAATGAAATGAAGAGTCATCATAATGTTTATTAGTAATAAACTTATTAAAACTACCAAAATTTCCAAAAAACTATATAAAAATTTAGGCCTATTTGGAGAAGGCATAACTTTCTAGTCTTAGGTCCCATTTGTGAACTGTTTTCTTCATTAGAAAGATAATAAAAAATTGTAGACCCAAAATTATGAAACCAAGTTTGCACTTCCCTGGAGGAGACAGACCCATAAATTCCCCAAAGACCTTCAAAAATATACTAAGACATAGAAAATACTAAAAAATTAGATTTTACTATTTCCCAATTTCATCCTGCTCATTCCTCTCCCCTTGAGAGGCAATGGGCCCTACTGCACTAATATGCTCCAAAAAATGAGGAAATTGTGCTTCAATTTGTTCCCTAGTTAAACACT
This sequence comes from Thuja plicata, assembly GCA_018584345.1. Lineage (NCBI taxonomy): Eukaryota > Viridiplantae > Streptophyta > Pinopsida > Cupressales > Cupressaceae > Thuja > Thuja plicata. Next base: position 62,137 of record MU223288.1, read on the forward strand.
GGCCTTGATGAGGATGCTGACCAGCTCAAACCACCCGATAAAGAGGAATGTTCTGATTTCTCAAAGTCTTTAAAATGACTTCAGTAACATGGTCACACTAGACTGGAATAGTAGTAGATAATTATGCAGCTTGAATGTGTTCAGTAGCTTGGGAAATGTCCAACAAAGGAGGAAAATAGGGTCTCAACAATTCCACATTGAAAACTTGATGTAGGCCCAAGAAGGATGGCAAATTAAGTTCAAAATTATTCTCACCAACTTGCTTCACAATAGTATACAGACCATAACAAAGAGGATGAAGCTTCCTATTTGGTTCGTGAAGGTGCTCTTTCTAAAGATGTGACCATACCTTGTCACCAATCTGAAAGTGATGAGGAGTTCTATGTTTATCATGCCTTTCCTTGTACTTCTAACTACTCTGCTCCAAAATCTCATGAACTTGTTGCTATAGGTGTCTAATGTTATTAATGAATTTTTCTGCTTTATGTACCTCCTTTTCAACATTCGATAGACTATCAGATTTCAAAACTAGCAGTGCTACATTCATAGGTGCTAATGGCTGATACCCAAGACAAACCTCAAATGGACTATGCCATGTAGTACTATGGAGTGCACAGTTGTAGCTATGTTGCAAGTAGGGTAAAATTTCATCCAATGTGTGAGGATGTTTTGAATGATACATCCGTAAGATATGAATGATCATTCGATTCACCACTTCTGTCTGTCCATCTATTTGGGGATGGAATGCTATGGACTTTGTCAACTTTGTGTCCATTTTAGCCCATAGTGTAGACCAAAATTTGCTGATGAACTTGCTATCCCTATCATAAATAATGCTTTTGGGCAAACCAAAATGAACCCAAACATGTTCAAAAAATAACTTGATAGTCTCTTCTGCAGAAATCATCTTTTTACATGCTACCATGATAGCCATTTTAGAAAACCTATCTACCACTACATACACACAATCATGCCCCTGCCTGGTAGTTGGAAGCCCAGACATAAAATCCATTGAAACATACTTCCATGGCTTATCAGGAATAGGTAATGGTAAGTATAGACCCAACTTACGGTTTGCTAGCTTTGCAATTGCATAGGCTGCACAAGCTTGTATATATGAAATTATATCCTATTTCATTTTTGGCCAATAGAAATACTTTTAAAGGATAACATTAGTCTTACCAATACCAAAATGTCCTACAACATGATTGTATTGAGCTTCCCATATCATTTTCTTTCGTTCCTTAGTGGGTACACATATATGACCGACATGGCAAAGCAACCCATCCTACAAGTGAAAATCAGAGACACACTTTCCTTCTACCAAATTCCTATAGATGTTAGCAAAATCAGGGTCAATACCATATAGTTGTTCCCATGTGGATGATTGATGACCACATGAATCCAACACCATTGTCAAACCTGCAATTGGAGGTCTACTTAAACAATCTGCCACTTTGTTACTGCTTCCTTTTTTATGATGAATGTTGAGGTGAAATTGTTGTAGATAAGATCAACACCTTTGATTTCTATCATTCTGCAACTTCCCTTGTGTTTGGAAGAATTGAAGAGGTTTATGGTCTGTATGTATAATAGTTTCCTTTCCTAGTATATAATGTTTCCATTTTTTCCTGGTCTGAACAATAACATATAACTCCTTGTCATAGGTGGGGTACCTATGTACTGTATCAAAATTTTTTTCACTGTGATAGGCAACAGGATGCCCATGTTGTGTGGGTACTATGCCAAGAGCATAATTAGATGCATCAATTTCTATCTCGAATGATTATTGCAGATCTGGGAGGACCAGTACTAGTGCTGCACATAATATTTTATTTAACTCTTCAAATGCTAGTTGCTTTGCCTCTGTCCAATTAAATTTATCTTTTTCTCCACCCCTTAGTGATTGATTGAGAGGCCATGATATATGTGAGAAACCAAAAACAAATCTACGGTAGAAGTTGCTAAGCCCAAGAAGTTGCGAAGCTCTGTGAAAGTTTTAGGAGATAGCCAATCTTTGATTATTTGAATCTTTACTAGGTCAACATGAACACCCTCAGTATCAATGATATACCCTAAGTATTGAATGAGTTGCATACCAAAAGAGCACTTCTCAATGGTGGTATAAAGTTTATGTTGTTGCAGAGTTGAAAGCACTTGTTCAACATGTTGCAAATGCTCAGACTAAGTCTTGATAAATATGAGTATGTCATCCAAGTAAACAACCACAAAATAATCAATGAAATGTCTAAGAACATCATTCATCAGCCTCATAAATGTTGTTGGGGCATTTGTTAGGCCAAAAGGCATAACCAACCACTCAAACAAAACTTCCTTAGATTTAAATGCATTCTTCCACACATCTTCTGGATCAATTGGTACTTGGTGATATATAGATTTCAAGTCAATTTTTGTAAAGAACTTAGCCCCCCTAAGTTGGCCCAGCAAATCATCAATTTGAGGGATTGGATATCTATTTTTCACACCGATTTTGTTCAATGCCCTATAATCAATACAAAGTCTCGATGCCCCATCTTTATTTTTAGCAAGGATAATTGGACTACCACAAGGTGAAGCACTTGGATGAATATCTCCTTTCTGAATCAACTCTTGAATTTGCCTCTTGATTTCATCATTTTCCAAAATTGATCTTCTATATATTGGCTCATGTGGTAGTGGTGCTCCTGGGATTAAATCAATAAAGTGCTTGACTTGATAGTGTGTTGGAACTCCCACCAGTGATTTAAACACACTATGATATTCTTTCAAAATTGTATCCATCTGATTTGTTGTTTTGTTGTTATGGATACCTTAGCATGTGTATTAGGGACAACTGACTTTGTTTGTTCAGGGTGAACCACGAGAAGAACAAAAGCTCTAGTTTGAGTAATCAAATGTTTACTTTGTTTAGCACTAATTAGAGAAGAAGTTTGTGTTGGACATGCCTCTAGTATTCGATACCTCTTCCCAACAAGCTTGATTTTAACACTACGTGGTCTGGATTCATACACTCCATGCCTCTAATACATGTAAGGTTTCCCCAACAAGACATCACATACCTCATCCTTGAAAGGCTTGATTGAATATGGAAGATGACACTGTTGATTTATTTGAATATCCCGTCCCTCATTCACCCATCCCATAGAGTATGGTTGTGGGTGTCTTGTCACTTTCAAATTTAATCTTTTGACTGTCTCCCTAGATATCAAATTCTTTTGGCTCCCACTATCAACAATAAAATGTAGAGGCTTTCCATCAACCCACATCTGTGAATGAAAACATGTCTCTTCATCTTAATGATGCATTATTTTAGTAGTTGAAACTATGGCATATGGGTCTCCTTCTATGACATAATCATTCTCCTTTTTCTCAGAAGTATCTATTGGTGATGATTCAGATTCAACTTCCTCTCCTTGTATTTCTGTCATGAGATTTTTAATACTTTGACAATCCTTTGTATTATGGGTTGGGGACTTATGTATCTCACACCACATCCCTGTATTTGTCTGTGTCTTTTTTGCAGCCCACCATGTGTTCTTAGGTGAGTTTGAGTGAGGTTCCTTGGTCACTTGTTTTCCTGCAAATTTATTGTCACCTTCAACCCTTGGCTTATTATTTCCAAAGTAGTCCCTCTTCCCTTTTTTCTTGGATTTCTCTTCAATTTTGGTAGCATATTTATAGGCAGCTACCAATGTCTCAATATTCAAAAATTCCATCTCTGTTTGAATGTACCTGTGAAGTCCACTACGATATTTCAGAATTTGATGCTTCTCTGAATCCTCAATACCAAGTTTTGCTAAAAGTGAATGGAATGTGTTGGTGTAATCTTGCACAAATTGATCCCTCTTCTATTTAAGTAGGTACCATTCTTTGTAATTATATTCATTGACATCCTCAGGAAGGTATGCTTCTTTTATGTATTCCACAAATTCTCCCCATGTGGGCTTCTTATCAAAAGATATTCCCAAGCCATTTTCATTAGATAATTCTCATTCTTTATTTGCTAATTTAGCTTCCCAGGCTAATTTCACATGGGTTTAATCTTTGAGGAGAGAAAACATTATTTTTTTCTGCATCTAAGAAATTATTTACGGAAAAGTAGCTATCCAATTTTGATAACTAGCTATCAACAACTTCAACATCGACTTTTCCTTCAAAATTTACCTGCACTTTGAAAGGGGTATTTCCATGAAACATTGTTCTTGATTTAGAGGGTTGTTGATTCTGTAGAAGGAGTTAAAATTTACTCATGATCTCCTCTCATTTCTTATTTAAAGCCTCTTCCACCAACTGCTTAATTTTATCGTTTGACATCTTCGATTGTGTGCACCTTAAAGGTGGATATTCTAACAAATCTTGTGTATTTGATCCTAATATTTGGTAGGAGGACCTTGTGTAAATTGGCATAAAGGATCATTCTCACTCTGATATCACTGATTGATCTAAATTATGAATCAGATTACAATACTTGGTGTGTTACCTGCGGTATTGTCAAGTTCAACATAAAAACCAGAAGACTAACAACATAATTGCAAGCCAAAAAGTGATCCATTCTATTCAAAATTGGAGTTTATACGAATATGATGGATCCCAAGGGTCACTAAAATACCTTGGAAATGAAATTAAGAGTCATCATAATGTTTATAACAAATAAACTTATTAAAACTACCACAAATTCCAAAAAAACTATATAAAAATTTAGGCCTACTTAGAGAAGGCATAACTTTATAGTCCTAGGTATGATTTGCGAACCGTTTACTTCGTTGGAAAGATAATAAAAAATTGTAGACCCTAAAATCAGGAGTGAAACTGAGGTTACCCTTCCCCGGAGGAGACAGACCCAGAAATACCCCAAAGACCTTCAAAAATGTAGTTTATTGAGACAAAAAATGCTGAAAAATTAGATTTTAGTATTTCCCAATTCCATCTTGATCAAATTATGTATCATTAATTAATTTATGATAGTTTGGTAGCTTAATTAATTTAATTAATTAGCTATATTTCAATTAAATCAATGGAAACCCATAATGATTTGATTAATTAAATCCCCTTCCTCTATTAATTTAAATAAATATATTTATCTATTTAAATTAATTCACTATATCCCTTTTCCTCTACTTGGAATTAAATAATCCATTTAATTATATTTAAGCGCGTCTCATAAATTTAAACCTCACCTAACCACTCTCCAACCACTTAATCCTTGGTTCCAACTCAACCCAACCCACTTGCACACACTAATCTCTACTTAATTAAGTAAATAAAATTATTTACCTAATTAAACCCTCCACTCATTCTCTCTCCTCTTGTCACATCCTCCTAATAAGCCCACTTTCCCACTAGTCCAAACCTAACACCTCCTTAATAATTTGCACAATCCTAATCAAAAGGATTAGAAAGCCAAAATCAAATCTTGTCCCATCACACTCCAATCTCCAACCTCATGTCATTTGTCAACCTTAAAGGCTCTTACAACCTCTTACACATTTGTCCCCTCCAATGAATATTTTATTCCTTCTTCCCACTTCTCCAAATATCTTCACATTCTCCAACATTCCCTTTTCACTCTCCAAAATGGTGACATTCCTCAATATTGACCTTTGAGACGTGAGACAAGATATGCCTTTATGGTAAATCTACTCTAATCCATAATGTCCTCTCATCCTCTCCCATTGTGACACTTGTCACAATGCTATTCATTTGAGAAAGCACAATCCATGTTCTCTATCTCAGATGCATCTTGACCCATCCTCTATTGGTAAAATGGGCAACACTCACATCATGATTCGTGATAAGGGACTAACTGCCTCCTATGGATACTATAAGTCTAGTGGTTGTATTGGGCATGGATATGTCAATATTTTAGTGCAAAAACAACAACAATTGTAACAAGTGGTATTAGAGCTTGGTCACAAGTTTGAACCCACTTGAGTCACCCTGAGGGGGATATTCTTGAAAAAATGGTCAGCATTCCCTTTGGGATTTGTGACAAGGGCTTGACCGCCTCCTGTGGATTCTATAAGTCTAGTGGTTGTATCAAGCATTGATAGGGTGAGCTTTTGGTGCAACAAAAACCACACTTGTAACATCCTCATAATTCAATCCCAGTCATCCATTTCCTTGCCTCATGCCTATAAATTGAGGGTCACATTCCTTCACAAATAATCCATGTTTCATGCAAACTTATAATGTCATTTTGAGTTTCAAAATCATCATGCATATGATTGTCATGCCAAAATCATTCCAAAACCTATTGAATATTGAGCACATATGAGCACACATCCAAACATCATTAGACAAATCTATTCAACAAAGGAGGCTTATTTGAGGTTGTATGAGGTTTTCATTCTCTTTTACATTTCCATTGCTTTCTTTTATGTGTTATCTTATTTGTTGTATCAATTTATTAGTTTAAGTTCTTATCTTGGCTATTTGAATTTTTTTAACCCCTAATTTCTATTGCATAGAAAGGAAGCTCTCGAAGGTTGAGATAAGAAAGCAAGAGCTAAAGTCAATGTGAAAAAAAAAAGTTATTGGGAAAATGTCAATCACTAGATAGAAAATCCCACAAGTTCAACAACCAACAATATTGGTCAACTCAGACAATAATCCAAAAAGAGAGGAAACTAGTAAGTCTAAACCAATGCCCTTATTTTTGACTTTTATATTAGGGAATGAATTATTACCTAATTCAATGATAGAATCTGGGATAAGTACTACTATTATGCATAAGAAAATAGTTGAGGCTTATATGGTGGAATATGAACCCTATGATAAGGGAATTAGGAAATTGGATGGGAAAAGAGTGAAATCCATAGTTGTAATAAAAGATCTTCCTTTGACCTTTTTCTCCTATCCGAACATTACTGTTCCATAAGAGATTGTTATCATTCATATTCCCACTATATTCAACATTTATTTATCAAGATATTCTATTGCTAAGATAAGAGGTTATATGAGTCTTGACTCATCTCACTTTATTCTAAGAACTAAACATGAAGAAAATGTCAAAGTATTGTCCAAACCCATGCATGCTTCCCATGTAGAAAATGAAGCTATATTGAAGTTTGAGCCCACCTTCATTCTGAAAGATGAGATGTATTGTATTGAAATGTTAGAAGAAGAAGTGACTGGAGATAGAACCGATGAAGAAGAGGTTCTTCTTACAAATTTTATATAAAATGATCCTTTTACAAATTATCATGCCTGTGGTCGAGGGACTTACATGATCTTTGATGAAGATCATCCTATTCTAAAAGTTACTAAAGATGAGAAAAATGTGAAAATGAGACATTAGTGATTGAGCACCAGAATTATGGATGATGTATTTTAATGGGGAAAGATGATAAATAGGTTCAAGAGTTGGTGTCCATCTAATTTCATCATTAGTTGAAGAAGTGAAAAGAGCCTTACACTTTTAGTCTAATTCCAGAACTAAAAATGTAGAGTATGAAGGATTGGTCCATGGACTATGATGAGTCCATGTTTTGTGTCTTTTGGAGGGTGTTTTAGGTTTAGTTTCATGATATTTTAGCAAATTTCTCTAAGACTTGGTTATACTTGAGTACATTTTGATGGTTTATTATGGTTATTATATACATGATATAATGTTATATATTATAGCTCTAATTCTGTGTGAAATGGTAATCAATCCTGATTAAATGTGATGTTTTGAGGTTTTTCGATGTGTTTTTATGTATCATCTATTATCTGAGGTAACTTGTAGCCACAAAAATAGAAGATGGAATGTTGGACTAATTATTTTTATGGGGAAGACATGGTCAAACCTATAACTAAGAAACCTTTGTGAGTTGCAGTATTTTTGAGCCCTTTATTTTCATCACAAATGGAATCGGCTAAATTAGGAGACTGGTAATGATTTTTCAATTGAAGGAAAGAGTTTCACACCAACTCAGTTGTGTTCCCCATGATGTATGGTCGTGACTCATTTAACATTCCATTTTTAGTTTTCCTTTCGTGCATTTTATATTAGCGAATAAGTCAAACTCTTTTGAAGAGTGACAAGGATAATGAAATATTTTAAAGCTATTGTTGTTAGTTATTTTGAGATCTCTCTCCTATTAAAAAGAAGAGAGCTCTATTGAGAAAAATTAGTTGATAGTTGATAGAATCATAGTATTAGATTATATTCCAATTAGCATTGCAGTTAACTCAATACAATACTTTTTTTTATGGTTAATAAAATGTGGATGGTGATTTTTTTTCAATAAGAGCACCATGTTAATTCAAGGTTATAGATCCTCAAGAAAGGGTCACTTGAGGTGATGTAACTCTCCAGTAGCATATAAATAGTTAGTTTCATTTTAATTAGTACATTTTTAGTTATACTTGTTACTTATAGTAGTCCATCTTTTATTTAACTTCCTTGATACGATGCATGGTTAGTGTAAGTTACTTTCTTGTATAGTTAATGTAGGTTCAGGTAGTTAATATTCTTGTGGCAGTCTTTTTTCTAATTTCAGTTAATTTTGTTAAACACCGATTTTTCACACTCAACCACATTATCTTTCCCACAACCAAGGATGCCTGTGCTAGGATTAGCATAGAATGCTTTAATGTTTTTGTTTTCAGTTGAGTTTTGTATTTTTCTAGGTGCTAGATTGACTGTAATGCACATAAAATGTAGGTGTCATCTAAGAAAATATGTCCTTGGTCAATAAATAAATGGGTTTCCATTAGGATGAAAGGTTACTTAATTAAAGATTAGTTTCTTCATTAGGACAATTTATTGAGTTGCCTGCATTTACCAATCATCCTTAATGAAGAATAGGCATTTTTAGCATAATTGTCGGGAAGGTGCGAAGGCATATAATTTCTCGTATATTATACTTCTTTGTCATTTTCTTTTCATATCATAACTGTTTATTTTCCAACATTATATTTTTAGTTAGCATAAATTTTAGTTAAACGCCCTCTCCTAACAAGTAGAGGAAGACAATTATACATGGCATGTAGGGGAGAAGAGACATGCTAGGGAAATTTATCCCCTCTGTGGCAACCCAAGATTTATTGGATCCTAAAGAAGAAGACACAGTGGAAAACCAAGAGGAACCTTTTAAGGACCCTAAGGAGTAAGACTCTAACCACCATCATCATCTTCCAAAAAATGGGGCTAATGAAGAAATTGAGAATCCTGCAGAACATATCACCTTTGAGTTTCCTATATCAGACCAAGAGTGAGTTTCTACTTTGAAAAACACACCTCTATTGGTTTTGCCTAATTTTTATCGTCTAATTATAGAAGATATTGATACCTTCCTATTTGAATTTGATGTACTCTTTTGAACCTATGATTATACAAAAGATGCACATAGGATGAAGCTTTTTCTAACCACTTCAAAAGAAACAAGTAACTAAGCCCGAGCGGAGAACAAACAATTCTTCGACTGAGTGAAAAAAGAAGTTATCGAGCACTTTACCAAGCAACCTCCAACAAGATACTAAACCAAAGAAAACATATTTTTGATTGATCAAGATTGCCAAAGAAACCAAGATTCTCATGCATCAACCAACACCTCAGAAGAAGAGGGATGTCCAAAGCTTTAATGATCATGCAAGTATCATCAAGGATTTTAGTAAGATATTATCTCCATTGTTTTTTTTCTTACAAAAGACTTTGAATTTGATTAGACATCCAAATGTCATCAAGTATTTGAATCACTCAAAGTATCTCATACATAAGCACCTATTCTTAGAGGTACTAATTATAATAAACCCTTCCATATACATATACACATCTGATTTTGCAATTGGTGTTGTTTTAGGACAGAAGGAAGGAAATCTAGAGTATGTTATCTATTATATAAGTAAAAATATGCAAGGAGTTGAGTTAAATTATACAGTTACATAAAAAGAGATGCTTGTTGTTGTTTATGCTGTAAATGAATTTAGTCACTACATGTTTGGCCATCCTATATTTTTTCATATTAATCATGCAAACATTAAGTGTATAATGATTAAACGAGTTGTTAGTGGGTGCCTGGTAAGGTGGCTACTATTGTTGCAGAAGTTTGATATCACCATTGTGGATACACCTGGGAAAGCCAACATAGTGGCTGATTTTCTCTCAAGATTACCTAGTACTTCATCTAAACCAATGATAGATGATTCATTTCTTGAGAAAAATATATTTTATTTGACAACATGTTGATATAGAAAATTATTTGCTTAGAAGCCACACTCCTCCACATTTCTCTCTAAAAGAAAAAAAAAACAATTTCCCGAGTGTGTGTTTTCTTATTCATAGATTGCATGATATTTGATTTATAGTGGACATGATCATGTGATGTGTAGATTCTCAAGGGAAGATGAAACCTATGATATTCTTAAATTTTTTCACGATGAGCCTTATGAAAGGCACTTTGCAACCAAACAGACAACACTTAAAATTTTAAACTCAACATATTATTAGTCGGCTCTCTATAAGGATTCTATTCAAAAAACAAGGAGATGTGATAAGTGCCAAATAATTGGTTGCCCAACTAAAAGTGATGAGATGCACCTACAACCATAGATTGTAGTCACACCTTTTGATAAGTGGGGTCTTTATTTCATTGGGCCAATCGAATCTACATCCAATGGGAAATCTTATATATTGGTATGTACTGATTATTTAACCAAGTGGGATGAAGTAAAAGCTTTGAAAAATACAAGAAACTACAAAGTTGTTGAATTTTTATATGAGGATATGTTGACATGATATGGAATTCCAAAAGAGTTTTTCACTAATCAAGGACCTCAATTTACCTCTGATTTTATTGCACAACTAGTCCATGAGTATAAAATCAGGCATAAAAATTCTACACCATATCCTTCTCAATCAAATGGTCAAATAGAAGTTACTAATAGGGAGATAGAGAATAATATCAAAAAGACAGTACAAATACATAGGCCAGATTTGGATGCAAGAATGCCTAAAGCCATTTATGATGTAGAGAGACCTAGGTGGGCTCTAACTCCTTGTCAACTCTTCAAACTCCTTTCATGGACACCCCAACTCCACCAATGTCTTCCAAGGGTGTCTTTTGAATCTCCAAAGGGATAAATATGCTTCCCCTATCCTCCCTTGACTCTTAAAGCCAAGTTGTAGAACTCTGCAATTTCTCCTTTAGGGACACCTTTCCTAAACCAAGAAAAATAGTATAAACCTTTACCAAAAAATTAGGAATCCTGTCCTAAGTGATTCAAGAGTTCAAATGGACCCCAAGGGTCAAGAATCCACCAATGGAGTTGGTCTTGTAGACCCAAGGATAATCAAATCCTAAATGAGCTAGGATTCCTTGTAGCCCTAACAAGAGGGTTTTTGGGACTTAAATTTCAACTGCAAAAGGATATAATAGATCTAATTGGGTTTCTAGACACCCTTTATGGAATTTATAAACCCCTCAAAGCCTTAAAACTCCATTCCACTCTTGCACCCCTAAACTCTCACAACACACAAGTCTAATTAGCTAGGTTAGGCTTGGTTTGTCAAGCAAGTGGTCAAAGAAGGGTTCATGGAGTAAATGAAAGGGCTTAGATGGATTCCCCTACCCAAAAATAGTCTATAACCACTCTTATTTTGATCCTTCTAAACACATATTGCACATTCATGTGACCGTACTGAAAAGCTAGGCTAATTACATAGAGATAATTAGCCTAGGGCTTGGTCTCATAAATCTTAGGACTAACTTTGAGTGTATGATCTTTAGGATTATTAAAGACCATGATCCTAACTTGTATTTTCCAAGTGACCGAGAAGATCCACTTGATAAGTCCCAAGTTAGGATCACATCTTTGTGACCGATCCAGTGAACCTTGGTTTCTTAGACAGTAAGCAAGTAAAATCAATAAATTTTAACAAACTTCACAAAAACAACTCAAACCAACTGGAATGCTCAAGAAAATCAGAACATCACATATTTCTACAATTGGATCCACAGGATGAATCTGTACCAGGCCGTACACTATCAAAATGACTCAACACACTCTTCTATTTTCTCCTCTGAACATCAAGCTCCGTACATAGTAAGTTCTACCCTTCATGGAAGGCATCAAATTACCTAATAGCATAATCTAGGCATTAAAGATGCTTCAAGAAGTGGGTGAGGTCTATTACAATGAAGTTGTCATTCTTTGAGCAACATTTTGCAAAAAGAAAACTTTTTGGCAACATATGGGAAAGTTTCTATTTTGGGTAAATGCTAACCTTACTGACCCCCAATGATGTGGGAGAGGTTCAAAACATGAAAAGAACCTATCTAATGACATAAAAAACAACTTATACCCAAACAATAAATCACCAAAACTTACATGGTCTAACTATGGTTTCAGGAACCTAGGTTTATAACTCACCTTAGGTCCTTCACCTTACATCATAGACCCACACAACCACACACACACAAGGGTGATCTCAAGGATGCACCTTATTACAAACACTAAATCAAGAAGAGTAAGAACTTTAGGAGGTGCCCTGCACCATACTCCCCAAGGAAAAAGTAACTCAAGTCTCTTGAGTTGGGAGTCCTTCAAGTGGATAACCTGTCTTCTGAATGTCTTCAAGGGTCATCCAGGTAGCATCTTCAGTGGGTTGGTTTTTACATTTGACTAAGCACTCATAGTAAGAGCCTCTCCTAATTTTCTTTTTCACTCTCTTGTCTAGGATTCTTTCAATCTCAGGAGGATTTTCTTGTGGCATGTCCTTGAGTGGTTGGAGTGTAGGAGGCTCTGGAGTATCTGCAAGATCAATAGTAGTAACTTCACCTTTGTAAGCATAGATATCTGCAACATTGAAAATGGGTGATAAGCCAATGTGAGAAGGTAGATCAATTCTATAGGCATTGTTGCCACATTTCTTCAGAATCTTGAAAGGGCCATGCTTTTTCATCATAAGATTTGTGTATTTTTCTTTAGACCTAGTCTCTCCTTCTTAAGGTGGATCATCACTAAATCTCCCACTTTGAATTGTAGGTCTCTCCTCTTTTTTTAAGCATGTGCTTTATATTTCTCAGTGGTATGCTACAGTTTGATCTGTATGTGATCATGGATATTCTTCATTACTTCAGCAAAGTCTTCAGCTAGAGCACTCCTTTTGTCCATGTATTTGATATCCTTGAGTTCCAATTCCCTTCTAGGGTGAGTGCCATATACAATCTAGAATGGAGTTAAACGAGTACTCTGATTTACTGAATCATTGAATGAGAATTCTACTTGTGCTATGATAGTATCCCAAGTGGCTCCATGTTATTGTGTGAGACATATCAAAAGGTTTCCAAGGGACCTATTGATGAATTATGTATGACCATCAGACTGTGGGTGATATGTAGAGGACAGTGATACATTTGTCCCTAACTTTCTCCATAGAGTTCTCCAAAAATGGCCTAAGAACTAAGGATCCCTATCTAAAATGATTAACAGTGGGAGTCCATGAAGTCTCACAACTTCTCTAAAGAATAATCCAGCTATGTGGGATGCATAATGGGTTGTCCTACAAGGAATGAAGTGTGCCATCTTTGAAAATCTGTCAACTACAACATAAATGCTATCAAATCTAGATTTGGTCTTAGGAAGACCTAGGACAAAGTCCATACTTACTAAATCCCAAGGTTTTTAGGGGATGGGTAAAGGAGTGTATAACCCTGCATTGGAGGTTTGTTCTTTGGCTTGTTGGCAGACTGAACAACTCTCCATAAAACTTCTAACATATGTCTTTAATTTGGGCTAGTGGTAGAACCTTCTAACCAGCTCCAATATTTTGTCCACCCCAATGTGACCAGCTAGGCTTCCATAGTGCTTTTCTTTAATATTTTTCTCTCTCATGGACCCTTTTGGGACACATAATGAACTACCCTTGAAAAGAAAACCATCTTGCACAATAAACTCTGAGAAATCAGTGTGGTATCTGTCTGTCAGTTCAGTACAAATCTGATAAGCCTCTTTGAAATCTTCATCCTTAATGTACATATCCTTCATGGCATGAACTCCAACACTCTCCAAATGAATGAATTTGATAGTTAGGTGTCTCCTACTAAGAGCATCAACAACTTTTTTTACAATCCCTTTCTTATGCTTGATAGAAAATGTATATGATTGTAAGAACTCCATCCACTTAACATGTCTGTGATTAAGTTTCTCCTACTTATTTAGAAAGCTAAGTGCATGGTTATTATTAAACACTACAAACTCCTTGGGAAACAAATAATTCCTCCATTTCCTCAGTGATTGAACCATTGCATACATTTCAAGATCATAAGTAGAGTACTTATGTTTAGCTTCATTGAGCTTCTCACTAAAAAGCAACTGGCCTCCCTTCTTGGCTCAAGACTCCCCCCCAATGGATTTATTGCTTGCATCACATTCTACTGTAAATACTTTATGAAAGTCTGGTAGAACTAGGATAGGCTTCTCTGTAATCTTTTTCTTCAACAACTCAAAGGACTCATGAGCTTCATTATTCCATGAAAATATGCATTTTCTTCCACCTTTAATGGTGTTGATAATGGGAACACATATGCCAGTAAAATTTCTGATGAATTTCCTATAAAAGCTACATAAACCATGGAAGCTCTTTACCTCTGAAGGAGTAGTAGGAGGTGGCCAATTGAGGATGGCTTCAACCTTGGAAAGGTCCATTTTGAGACTGTTCTTGGAGATCAAAAAACCTAAAACAAGTTCTTCTTGAAGGAATACACATTTCTCTATATTTATCTTCAATCTCTCCTCATGAAGTTTTCTCATCACCATGTCCAAATGCTTGAGTTGTTCTTCTCTACTCTTGCTAAAGATCAAAATGTCATCAAGGTATACAACAACAAATTTGTTAAGAAAAGACTTCAATACCTCATTCATCAATCTCATAAAGGTTCTTGGAGCAATGGAAAGGCCAAAAGGCACTACAATCCATTCATAGAGGCCTTCTATGGTCTTGAATGCTGTCTTCCACTCATCTCCCTCTCTGATTCTTATCTGATGGTAGCCACTCTTGAGATCTATCTTGGAGTAATAGATTGCACCCCCCAAATAGTCTATCAAATCCTCTATTCTAGGCATAGGAAACCTATATCTGATGGTTATCCTATTGATTTCCCTAGAGTCCATTCATAATCTCCATGTCTCTTCTTTCTATGGTTCTAGGACTACAGGGACAACACAAGGACTCACACTCTTCCTAATGAGGCCTTTTGACAATAATTCTTCAATCTATCTTGCTATCTCTTGGTTTTATTCATGGGTCATTTTGTATGCTTCTTTTTTTGGAAGAGTGGCCCCTAGTATGAAGTCTATATAGTGACTTACTTCCCTTTCAGGTGGCAAAGACTTTGGCGTGCTCTTAGCTATGATACCCTTATACTTGTCTAATAGTGCTTTAAACTCTTTGGGGCCTACATCCCTAATAGGAATTTTAACCTTTGGTTCTTTCACTGGTGTCCTTTTGGGCCTTACTACTAAGGCATAACAAGGTGTATCCCTTTCTTTTAGTACCTTCATGAATTCCTTTTCCCCTATATGTAAGATAGTGCTAGTAGCATGTTTTTCTTTCTCACAATCAGGGAGTGGGTTTATTACATACTCAACAGCATCCTTAACTATAGTGTAGACATTGGACTTTCCATCATGCTTAGCATCTTAATCATATTTCCAAGGCCTACCAAATAATAAATGACATGCATCCATATCTATGATATCACATAGAACCCTGTCTGTATACTCCCCTATCTTGAAATTGACCAAAACTTGTTCATTGATGATGGTTTGTTTTTATTTTGTCAACCAAGAAGCCTTATAAGGGAAAGGATGAGGGATTATATGCAATTTTAGCTTAGTGACTAACTCCCTAGATGCAATATTATTAGTGGATCCAAAATCAACTATAACTTTGCATACCTTATTATTCACCTTGCAGCTTGTTCTGAACAATGAATTTATTTGAGGTGGTTCTATAGTAGTAGGTACTCTTAGGAGTGTCCTTTGCATCATGAGACATTCTCCTGATTCTAGATTTGTAGGTCTTGAAGTTGCAAAATGGTAGGAGGATACACTTTGGCTATCATCTTCTTGGGTGAGTTGTACTCTTCTATCCCCTCCTTGTCTACTGGTGCCACTCTTTTTAGGACATCTAAAGGAATGGTGTCCAATTTGATTACAAGTAAAGAATTTCCCTGTGAAGACACTAGGTCCTCTTCCCCCAAATCTCCCTCTACTATTTGATCTCCTGCCTCAGAAGCTTCCTCTATTAGTGTGCTCTTCTTCTAGCTCATGATTATTAAACTCCCCTTGACTCCTTTGAAATGGACCCTTGCCATTGAACCTACCCCTACCTTTGAAGTTATTCTCTCTACCCTTGTTAATTTTCTCTGTAAATTATGTATTGATTTAGGGTTGAATAGGCTCATTTCATCTTGAATATTGTATTTCAGTCCATTTAGATACCTTTCCAACTTGTGTTTCTCACTCTCTGGGACTTTTTCCTTCAAGGTCATCTTGTGAAACTCCTCAGTATATCCACTCACATCAAGGTCCTTCTGTCTTAGGTTTTGCAACTTTTTGTAAAGGGTAATCTCATAGTCTTCTGGCACAAACAGTCTTTTGATCTCTACTAACAACTTCTTCCATGTTGAGATAGGGTTCTTTTCCTCTTCCATCCTTTCATTTTGTAGAAAATTCCACCAGCTTAATGCAGGACCCTTCATTTTGGATTTTGCAATTTTGACCTTCTGATTTTTAGAGATATTATCACTTTAAAAATAATTCTCCAAGGCTTCTACCCAATCCATACATTCTTCAGGATCCATTTTCCCACAAAACATGGGAATGTCTAATTTTTGATCTCTTCTTCCAACTCTCTCAAGATCTTCAAGAAGTTTGACTTGCTCTGCTAGTATTTATTTTTTTTCATCTTGCTTGTTAGGAATAAGGTGTCTCAACCTTGTATATTTCCTTACATTTGATATTATTTGTTTTATAATTAATTGTTTGCAAATAATGTATTTAAGTTTGATATTTGTTCTGTCATTTAGTTGAGTGGACAT